>ML682057.1:5542006-5761487 GCA_007922195.1 Podocnemis expansa | reverse complement strand
GGGGAAGGGATCGCCCCTGCCACCTCTGGCCATGGCAGGGGGAATGGATCACCCTTGCCGCCTGTGGCTGCAGTGGGGCGAGGGATCCCCCTTCTGGCTCTGGCGGGGATCACTCCCCCAGCCGGGGCGACCCCTTCCCCCCACCATGCCGGCAGGGCGGACGGCTCCTCTGCTGCCGCCCTTTGAACTTGGCACCCGAGGCGAAGCCCCTTCCCCAGCCCTAATTACGCTCCCGCTACCACAGCGCCCTCCGCCCCCCCTTCCGCGGGCTGAGTGAGCCCAGCTCCCCCCGTCTCTCCTCACAAACGACGCGCCGGCCCCCATCACCCCCTGGCCCGCACCGGCCCGGAGAGGGGCGGCAGCGCGGCACGGCTGGGCGGGCCCCCGGGCTGAGGGGCCGGGGGCAGGGCGCCGTCGGGGCCCACCCTCCCGCGCGGCGGTTGGGGAAGCGCCGCCCCCCGCCTGGCCCGGCGCCTGGCTCCGCCTCGGGCCGCGGGGCGGCGGCGGCGGCGGCGGAAGGGGAAGGGGCGGGCCGCGGGAGGACGCGGCGCGGCCGGGCCTGACGGTGCGGGACGCGGGATGCTGGTGAGTGCCGAGGCCTCGGCGGTGTCGCAGTGAGGCCGCCGCCGCCGCTCGCGTCGCCCCGGGGCCGCCGGCCTCGGCGCGGGGCCTTGCCCGGGCGGGGATCCGGCGCCTGGGCCTGCGGCGAGCGGCTGCGCAGTGGAAATGCCGCCCCGGGCGGCTGCCCTCTCCCGCCGCCCCACAGGCCGCCTCCGCCCGCTTTCTGCCTGAGCGCTGCAGGCCCAGGCTGGGGGCAGCCCCCTGGAGCCTCCTGTCTGGGGCAGCCCCTCTGTGCCCCATAGTCTCCCGTCTGGGGCCAGCTGGCTCCCTGCTAATCTTGCCCCCTTCACTCCAGCCTAGCCTCCCCCACAGACTTCTGTGTCCTCTGAGCCACCCCATCCCTCTCTGGGAGAGTAAATTGGACCGCTCCCCCCTGCTCTCCCTTCACCCCCAGTAAATGCCCCCCCAAAAGCGAGGACAGCTGGGATTTTCTCCCCAAAAGCTCACGCTTCAAAGTGTCCGGTTTTCTCCCACGAAAGCTTATGCCATGAATAAATCTGTTCGTCTTCAAGCGCCTTGCTTTCGTGGACTGACACGGCTGCCCCTTTGCAAGTTAGCGAGCGCCCCGGTAACCCTCTTCTGCCCTTACCCCGTCACCGCCTGCCTTCATCCTCGAGTTAACCTTCTGCCACTCACTCTCAGCTCTGGAAGAAGGCCTTGCGCTGATCCATTTTCTTGTCACTGGCATCCTGTGCCCCGTCTCTTTAATCACTAGCCTGCCCCTTAGTTTTGGAGGGTTCATCCACCATAATTATACTGTAATTTCTCTGAAAAATTATACTGATTCTTACCGCGTGCTGCTCTTGTTTCCTTCAGACCTTTCCCCATGATCCCTCGTAGTCTTTCCATTTTCCTGCCGTTTTTCTGCAAACCCACACGCTGGCTCCCTTAATTTGTTTTTACAGTGTATTCTCTTGCTGTGCCATTTTTTTTTTGAGTTGGTTTAATTTTAGGAATTTTCGAAGGGATAGCCATGTTAGTCTAGTCCAGCAAAAAAAAAAAACAACCAAAAAAACAGAGTCATGTGGCACTTAAAGACTAACAGATAATTTTTTAATTTTAGGATGTTATTCAGTCCGTGATTTCCTTATCTTTATTAGTTTGCTCCAGTTATGTTTTCTGCTGTTTACTAATAATAGCTAACCAGTTTAATGCACCTCTCCCTGAAAGAATGTTGATTCGTTTACTGCGTGTATAACTTTTTTTTTGTCTTACTTTTTATCTGGGACTAATTTATTTGCTTCTCAGTTAACAGGAGTGCCGTAATGAAAACCTGCCATTTTGGAGAAATTGAGGGAGGTAATATTGAGGGAGTGGGTGGTTAGGTTGAGGTACCAGCACAGAAATTGTTTCCAGTACTGTACTGGGAATTGATGAGTTGTGGGGAGAGAGCAAAGATTGGGAGGTCACATGGTTTGGCATCTTTCTTCTCCAAAAGCAAACATGTAGTGAATGGGCCCCCTTTCACCCCCTGCAGCATTGGGTACTTATTGCAAGGAGCAGGCTTGCATCGAAGACTGACCAGATGTGATTCTCCTGCAGATTCGTTGCTTTCCTCTTTGACTTTGTGGTTCCAAAGACTCATAGATTGTAAGATCAAATGGGACCGGTGTGAGCAGATAGTTTAAGCTTGATTATACAATACTTCCCTCAAATAATTCCTTTTTGGACTAGAGCATATCTTTGAGAACAAATGTCCAAACTTACTTAAAAATCGCCAGTTGTTCCTCTTTGTAGCTGGCCCTCTGTATGCGATCCTCTTGTCACTTTTAGTTGTCTAGTGTGTTAATGTTGATTATTTTATCCTCATAATTTGAACAGTGCCGTCAAAGTTAAGTGCCATGCATAATAATCAAATTAGTATACTACACGTGCAGACTCTATCATACTGATTAAAGCTTGTTTTATAATTTGTGCCTGTAATTTAGCCCTTGTCTGCGTGAGAAAGTTGCGCTTGTTTCCATTAAATCTTCCTAAAATAAATTAGATAACTTTATGCAAATCCCTGTGCAGACACTTAGTTTGGTTCAAGAGTGTTGTACTTGGGTCTCTCTTAAATTGATTCTTAATTGACTTAAGGTGGCTGCTTTTCTGTTGTGCTGTATGTATATAATTTTGGGATGAAGTTGCTATCTAAAATATTGTATAGAATTTTGCTGTATTTTTAATAGTATAAAAAGTTAAGTTGGTATTAATACTCTCTTCTATTACGTATAGACAGTTCATCAATGACATTTCTCAAGTGCTGAATTGTTAGTTTGGGTATGTGAAACAGAAAGGCCCACTCTACTCATTGGTGGCAGTGGTTGCCATCGTAGGATCCACCTGGAACTCGCGTCTGCTGCCACAGAAGGTAGTTCAACTGCTAGTGGACAAAATGGTTTTTTAACGTGGCTCCTTTATGCTTTCTCTAATATTACTGAAAACGGTTTTGTTCCATGTGCATAAACAGTTAATCACTTTCAATATTGGTTTAAAGGGCACATGTAGGGATCGGGGAGATGTACTCATTGCTGACAATAGCTGACCGAGTTATTTTCCTATTGCTAAATAAATATGAAGATAAATATAAAGGCTGTGTTCTGCTACATCTTTCCTAGGATTTTCTAGCCAACTGTTGACAGAGTCACATTAATGATGTTACAAATAAAAGTTCCACTTGTGTCGGTACGGCTTTTCTCTGTCACAGGCATGTTCATGAGTCTGCATTTACCACAGCATATAATCTAGTTTGTAGCCATGCGTTCTAGGAAGTATCTGGACAAGGATGGTGCTGTGTTAGGGGACGTCGGGTCTGGAGGTTGTGCACGCAGTCCAATAGCAGCAGCATGTGGAATAGTGTATTTTTATGGTTTTCTGCAGCACATAGCAGCAAGGAAGAATACCCAGCAATAAACTTGGTTATGGAGGTCCTGGCTGCACAGCAAAAATGGGTAAAGGAGTTTCAGAAAGGCAGCCATGTGGTAGCCTTGGCCCCTGGCAGTGACAAAACACTGCTGGTTACCACAATTACAGAATTTTAAAGATGAGGTGGATGGAACAAAGGGTGATTTGAGCTAACTGTGCTAAGAACCATTTGTAAGCTTTGTTAGAAGTTGTAGCCTCAGATAGGGATTGTATAGGATTTTTTTTTTCCCCCCTTAATCGGCCACAGTGACTGCTCTGAGTTTTTTGAGTGTGTGATTTTTTTATTTTTTTTTATGAAGGCAAGAAAGAAAAGGAAGTTTCTTAAGAAATGAAAGAGAAAGCCATTGGGCTTGTCTGTGCTTGCAGTTTTCTTAAAAAGTTTCACTATTGCACTATGACTGTTGCATCTCTACTGGGAAAACTAATGTGGTAGGTTGGCTAAGCTTTATTCACTGCTGTGTAGCCTAGGCTTCCTATGATCAGGGCTAAATGACAGGGATGTGAAACTGCCAAAGGCAGTCTTCACCAGGACTCCGACTGGTGCTACAGCAGAAGTGACACATATCTACTTTGGACTCTTTGTAATACCATTTAATGCAGCATAGTAGGGTGCCTGGGTTGTCTCCAGTGCGGGTGGGTGGGGGGAAGAGTTTCATGAGATGGTCAAGTTCTTTGCCATGTTTTTCTTTCTGATTTTTTTTTTTTTTTAATTTTGTGATCAGCTCATCAGTGCTGTAGAAGCATATATGTTTGTCTTCTACAAAAGAAACAAGTATTTTAAAAGATCAAAACAAGTTGCATTGTACGCATTAGTTGAGGTTCTACTCTGTACTTTTTAGTCGAATACATTCTGCATCTATGGTACTTTCTGTATGAGAATCTTGAAGGGTTTACAAACCTGAATTACTATACCTGTGAGGTTGGTAAAGTATTAACTCTGTTTCACAGATTAGAAAACTGTGGCACAGGAAGTCTGTGGCAGAGCCAGGAATATCTCAGATCTCTCAGTAGCTAGTATTATACCTCACCACCCTCCTTCCTTTCTCAAGTTAGCAGCATAATTCTTGTTTGCTATTTTCAGAATGGAGGGTGGAATTACATTAGTTTCCTCGTCTTCCTCTTTGATTACTCTGCTTTTGGAAGATTGATCAGAGTCAGAAGGTTCACTGTTAAATGGTCATGTGGGATATGTGTAATCTGATGTCAGTTTTAAATCTTTTATTAACAGTAAAGGATTAAAACATATTTAATCTTTATAACATCTTTCCCATTGTGTATATTGTTCCAGATTCAACTGAAAATGTCACTCTTGGATCTTTTTAGTTAAACCAATATACATCATCTTCAACAGTAATGATGTATACAATACTTCTTGTCCTTGTGTCAAAGTTTCTCTTGCTAACACTGTGCTTATGGCAATAATTATTAGTGTTACTGTAAGTGTACGATAAATTCAAGTTGAAATATACTTATACAAAGCAAGTGGCGTGGTGAGTAAAAAAAAAAACAAACAAAAAAAAACAAAAAAAAAACCCCTAATATTGGATTTGGGGGACTGTGGGACGCAGCTTCCTCTGGCCTGCTGCTGTCAGTTTTGTAGAGAGGGTGGGCATAGGTGCTCATTCTCTCTTTCCTTTTGTCCTCATTAGGACACTTGATGCTTTTTCAGCTTGGGAACCACGGGAACCACAAAAGCATATATACAAGTGGCATGTATTGATTTTTATATCTTGATTTCAGTAAGACACTGATATAGTCTCATATGACATTCTCATAAAACAACTAGTGAGGTTTTGATTAAATTACTGTAAAATAAGTGCAAAACTGGTTGAAAGACCATACTCAAAGAGTAGCTATCAGTGGTTTTCGGCAGGAGTTAGTTATGGGTCCTTTACTATTAAATATTTCCATTAATGACTTGGTTAATGGAGTGGAGAGTGAACTTAAAATTTGTAGATGTTCCCAAATGGACGGGAGTGCAAGTACTGTGCAGGACAGGATTAAATTCTGAATGACCTTTATGAATTGGAATATTGTTCTGAATTCAACAGGATGATATTCAGCACAGACAGGTGTAGGGTACATCATTATCTTGGCACTTAAACTACAACAAGGCCCAACTCCTGTGAAAGGAGAGATTCTACCATTGGTGAATGCAATCAACGTCCCTGAGAGGAGATAGCAAGGTCGATGGAAGAATTTTTGTGTCATCCTAGCACTGTGCACTGGGGTTTGGTTAGCATAGCTACATCTCTGAGTAGTGGGTTTTTCATACCCCTCAGAAATGCGGGTATGCTGATGTAAGTCCCTGCTACTCCTAGGAAGGAAAACTCAAATTCACAGTCTAGAGTAGGGAATAACTGGTTAGCTGGTGCTGTCACTGAAAAGTTGCTGGGGTTATAGTGGATTTCACGTTGAATCAAATCAGCAGTGTGATGCAGATGCCAAAAATAAACCTCAGAATGATAGAAGCCTTAGCAGAAGTGTCATGCAAGACAAGGGAGATAATGGTCCCGCTCTGTTCATCACTGGTGGTGGCCTCAGCAGAAGTACTGTGTCCAGTTCTGGGTGCTGCACTTTAGGAAACATGGACAAATTGGAGAAAGTCCAGAGAAGAGAAGCAAAAACAATAAAAGGTCTAGAAATCTGATTAATGAGGAAAGATGTAAAAATCTGGGCGTCTTGAAAAAAGATGGAGAGGTATCCTGATAAGTCTTCAGATATATTAAGGTCTGGCATACGAAGATGGTGATAATTGTTCTCAGAATTCACAAGAAGTAATAGGCTTAATGTGTACTGGAGAGATACAAGTTATTAGGAAAAAACTTTCTAACTATACCAGTTAATCCCTGGAATAGGCTTCCAGAGGAGGTTGTGAAATCCCCATCACTGGAAGTTCTTGAACACTTGTCAAGTGAGGTCTAGGTTTACTTAGTCCTCCCACTGTATGGCAGGCTGAACTTGATATCCCTTAAGGTCCTTCCAGTCCATCATGTCAATGGTTCTGTGTGCTGCTGTTTCGGGTTTTAGTTTCTGTTGATTATATACCAACTCCCATCAGGGCTCAGGCTGACTTCCTAGAAATCCAGAGCAGCAGGGAAGTAACAATTCATACTCAGAAAATCTCAAAAGAATAAACTCTGCTGAATTAGACTAAATAATATTAAGATTAGATTTCAGCTCTAAATCAGAAAATAAAGGGCAACAGGTTGAATTAAGGACGTTATTTCAACTTTGTCTGAACTTAGAATTTTCTTATTACTGGGTTTAGGTTGCAGCTAATGTACTTTGCTGTAATATGGATTTTCACCTTCTGTGGTTTTTATGACAGAATAGTCTTAAGTAGCGTTACTAGAATTTAGTATTAAGGCTACTGTTCTGTCCTTAATTCACTGTGCTTTGGTTGGCTATTTAAATTTTGTGTGTAAATTCGTGCTCTGTTGTTTCATAACAATGGAGAGAGTTATCTAGCAGAGGAAGATACAGGAGAAATCAGCCAGGGGCTGGGAGTGCATTGTTGGTAGAGGAATTGTGTGGTTTGCATACCTGAATTCTAAAAGTTCCTGTGTTGCTGCTCTTGCACTTAGTACTTGCTCAGTGTCACCAACAGGACCACTGAACTGCAATTGCAATTTTGCAGTTTTTACAAGTACTGAAGTGCCGTGTGTCAGAGCTGTAGTGCAGATGTGATTTGCTCAGAGAAAGAAGGTGTAACAAACACAAAGTGGGGGAAATTGCCTGAGATTAGATATGCAACCCAAATGATAGAGGTGAAAACCAAATGTGTTGGTAGCAACTCAGCTCATCCCTTCGTCTTTTATAGCTCTTCAAAATTCAGTGCAAAGCTTTGTCCATTGACGTTGCTGTTAGCATAGGTTGGAAATGCTCTTAAGGAAGCCCGCACAGCGTTTGAAGGAGGAATGTGCTTCACTTTCTGTCAAACAACTGTCTAAGAGCAGCTGAAGAAACTTGGAAAGAAGTCATGGTCCAAGCCTCTTCACTAAGAAGGATCAGGTTGTGATGCATGAAATTTGGACAAAAAAGTGTGGGGGCATGAGGGAAAGGAAAGGGAGATGAAGAAGAGGGAAAAGAATTTGGAAGATCCTTGAAAAATGAAGGTGTTGGAAAGAAGCAGAACTGAAGGAGAGAGGGGATGAAGAGGAAAAAGGGAATGCAGTCAGTTAAGGGAAAGGATGACTAATTTCTGCAAAAACTAATTATGGTTGAAGTCTGGATGTAAAAAGAGAAACCCAGAAATAGCCCATTTATCCTCCACAAAGCAATTCCTCTCCAGTGTCATTTGAAACCATCTGGAGGGAGATGTTGAAACACATGCATGCAGAATTAAACACCTGAATCTACTTTGGGAATCAAAAGTTCATCGTTTGGGATTCCTTATAGCCCTGCCAGAGTTGCCAGGAGTGATAAGAACACAAGTAATCCCAGACATAAAGCAGGGAGCTGCATTTCTTAGCTTGCTGTATGTGCTAATGATGTCACGCACATACCCAACAGAACGGGAGCTAAAGATAAGAAGTGGGGCAGCAGTTGCAATGAGGGGTATTGGAACCTGGAGGAGGAAGGTCATGACCCCCCCCCCCATTTTTAAAAATAGGAGGGATGTGCCTGCCCACTTCTTAGCATTCTTCTTAGGAATTGTTCAGGAGGCAGGGAGCCACATGGCTCCCTCCCAAACTGCAAGCCTTGGACTGGTGGTGTGAGCTGGCACCAACCTTCCCCTGGTCAATGGCCTGAGATAGGCCTTAGTCCTAACCATGCCACAAGGCGAGACCCGTTATTGTCTCCATACCTGTTCCTCCTCTTGTTAAGACCCTACCCCTTGGCTAGTCTGGACTCCAGATCCGGGAAGTGCGAGGAGCCGCCCAGAAAAGTGGGGCTGGTATTGGGAACCCCAGATCATCCATCTAGCCTGGATAGGACAGTGGGATGCCTGAAAACAGTCCCTGACCTGTTTTCCCACTCCCCAGAACAATTGGAAGATCTGGGGCTCCTCACAGTGGCTGTAGCTCTGTTGATGGCTCTTAGCATTGCCTGGATCTGAGCTCTGGCCTGGCCAAGGGATGAGACTTTGAGAGGTGGGAAGGCAAGGAACAGGGCCGTGCAGAGAGAAGGTCCCGCCCACTGTTCCTTCTAAGGTGCACGTGTGCATGACAGTACACAACTTTTTTGGCCCCAGCACGCACACATTTGCCGTCAGTGCATGGCAGCGGGGCTTGGCAGCTGAGATCCAAGCAGCTTGCGGATGAGGAGGTACCCTCACTGCCCAAAGCCCTGCAGCAAGCATTTTCTCCGAGCCCAAGCCTCTCGTGGCAGTGCTGGGCTAGGGAAAGAAAGACCGGCTGCCATGAGACAACGGCTTGCAGCGGGGCTTTGGGCAATGATGGAAGGCTCCACCTCCTCGTTCCCAGCTGCTCAGATCTCGGCTGCCGAGCAGAGCAGTGTTTCTGGGTGGCAGCAGCACTGGCAGGCGCACTGCTGGGCAGCTGGGGAGGAGGTGGAGCCTGCCTCCTGCTTGCTTTTCTCTTCTTCTCTTTCTTTTTCTTCCTTTCTTCTTTTTTTCCTCTTTTTCTCTTTTTCTTTTTCTTTCTTCCTTCCATCTTTCTTTTTTCTCTTCCTTCCTTTCTTGTTTCCTTCCTTCCTTTTTCTCTTTTCCTTCCTTCTCTGTTTTCTTTTTTCCTTTCTCTTCTTTCCTTCCCTCTTTCTCCTCCTTCTTTTTCTTTCTTCTCTCTTCCCTTCCTTCCTTTCTTGTTTCCTTCCTTTTCTTTCCTTTTTCTCTTTTCATTTTCTCCTTTTTCTTTTTTCTCTCTTCCTTGCTGCTGTCTCTTCCTTTCTCTTCCTTCCTTTTTCTCTTTCTTCTCTCCTCCCTTCTCTTTTTCTCTTTCTTATCTTTTCTTTTTCATTCTCTGTTTTAAAAACACTTTATTTTAAATAAAAAGCTTTCTAAAAATGAAATTTCAATTAAAAATCAGACAAATCAATTAATTAAACCCAACTCATTAATTTGATTTACAATAAACACATTTTAAAACATATTCATTTTAGTAAACCTAGGCCTATTTTGTGCAAGAAGCAAGAAGTCCTGTTGCACTTAAAGACTAACAGATTTATTTATCACATGAGCTTTCGTGGGAGAAAATCCCACTTCGTCAGATGCTTTGAATATGGGGGAAGTTACAGAATGGCATCAAAATAAATGCAAGGGAGTGTAAGACATAGGATCAGGGCTTGATGTCCCATTGACTATCAAGCCAGCTACTCCACTAATGGGATTTATGCTGTTATGTGCCAGAAAGGCCCCACACTTTACACAATGGACAAACAGGACAATCTTTGTGCAAAAGAATAAATGGTCACAAAACTGCCATCAGAAATCATGACACTCAGAAACCAGTTGCTGAGCACTTCCATATTCTGTGCTCAAAAAAGTCAATGGGACACGAAGACTTCAAAGAGAAACAGCTGAATTGGAATTGATATGCACATTTGATTGTATGAAAGCAGGATTAAATTGCGACTATGGCTTCTTTTCCCATTACAACAGGTGATTTGACCTCACCCTCCTCTATGTGCTGTTTCCTAGTGTTCGAATCTTAACTGCTCTGATTTGCTTTTACTGTATGACCTAATCCCATGTCTAACACTCCGTTGCATTTATTTTTATCCCATTCTGTAAGTTCCCCCATCTTCAAAGTGTCTGACAAAGTGGGATTTTCTCCCTTGAAAGCTCATGCGATAAATCTGTTAGTCTTTAAGAGCCACAGGACTCCTTGCTTCTTTTACTGAACTAGACTAACGTGGCTGCCACTTCGGAACTGTTTTGTACAGTATGCAATTATAGTTTTGGTAAAAATGGGTAATAATGCGTAACTGTAAAGTTGGACTCAAAAGCTACCATAAGGCAAAATTTCTGCTCGCAGACTAAAATTTTTGCTTATGACATCCCAATCTTTAGAAGGAACTGCTCTGGGACCATTAAGACAGCTTAAATCAGGGGTCTCAAACTCAAAGCACCACGAGGACTAGTACATTAGCCCGAGGGCCGCACTACTGAAACCTTTTCATAGAACAACATTGCAAATATCAGTAATGATAATGTCATTGCAGGCCGCAGGAAATAGCTTTAGGGGCAGCATGTGGCCTGCAGACCATGTGCTTGAGACCCCTGGCTTAAATGCTGTCAGTGATAACTAGCTGGCCTCCCTGTGAATTGTAACTCTGCATGTAGAACACAGGAAATGAGAGCATTAGGCAGAAATGTGATAATGAGGATCCAGATTGAATGTAACTTGGGTCTTGGGTTATTTGACAGCCATGAGTTGGGTTTCTTTTGATTGTATAGCAATTTGGGTAAATGCTAATTAACTTAGGTGTTTTTATTAATAAAAACAACTTTAAATATCAACTTTTATTAATTTTTTATTGTTCTAGATTTTTCAATCATTTCTTTCGCATGAGTTTGCACACATTTTATTCAGAAAAAGTTTTGCACATGGGTTGAAAATTTTGCACACAAGCTGCCAAACCTTAGAGGGAACATTGATTCCTGGCACTTCTGCCAAAGTTCCAGCACTCCTGGTTGAACTTCTCCGTTCAAAGGACACACAGTTTTAAATCTCAACACAAATTACTCTTATTTGTGTTTTACCAAATATCTTTGTTCTCCTGTATGCCTTACTAAAATCCCTTTACTAATATAACTAGAGTAATGCAAAAATTTACCCATTTGAGTAAATCGATTAAATTGATTTGGTTAAATTTTAGTACAAGCTTAACTTTGTGACTAAGTGATAAAAGAAGGGCATAAGTATGTCTACGTTGAGGGTTTGCTTTGGTTCTACTAGATTAATTTATACATTTTCAATTAAACTGGTGCACTTTTTTGTGTAGACAAAGCCTAGCAGCGGTAGAAGCTGTTGTAAACTGGGTGTTGGAAGGAAAATTTAATTAAAAAATAAGTTGCGATATGAATATTTCCGTCTTTTGTAGAACAGAACAAACGATATTTTTGTGAGAACTTCTGAGCAGTGCAGAAAGTTAAATTTTGGTCTATTACAACTAAGGCAATTAATTAAACTGGAAGAAAAAAAATCTCATGTATCAGTCACTTAGTGGCTTTTTTTTTTTTTTTTTTTTAAATGTATGTTGGGAAAGTGCAGTTATGCCTGGTCTGTGTTGATCCACTGGTCACCTCTTACCTTTTAGGCATCAAGAGGTGAGAGAAGTAGTGGTACTATGTGGAGTTAAAAGCGCTTTAGCACTGTGCCATGGCATTATTTTAAATTATCAATAAATGTAATTGTGTTTGGCATATGTCTGAAATTAATTTACAGTCAAATATAGAACTTAAAATGTAAACTTAATTCTTAAAATTTAAATAAAAAGGAAAATGAGTTATAGAAGGAGCACTTACAGGAGGTTAATTAACAATAGTATTCCTGTAAAATATGCTACATTTCAAAACATCATCAGTAACATCTTCTGCATTGTGTGTGTACTGGTGGTAATGCCAGTGTTTGTCACCCCAAATGAAATGCTGATATGACTACACATAAGGAGGAGGCACTTCAGAGTTTAAACCATTCCTAAGTGATGCAGTTAGACATTTAGCTCCCCTGAAACTTCAGGTTGTTTGCAAGACAAATCAGTTTACCTATTAGCTTTATTTTATAAGCTGAAGTGGCAGGCTGTATGGCTTGGTCTGCCTTAATCAGCTGAGCTCCTGTAAAATTAACAAGGTGGAAGAAGCTTTAAAAGTAGTGAGCCCATGAAAGGAAGATGGGGGCTAGAACTGAATGGCAGTGATTACACTTCACTGGTTGTAAGCAACTGGTAGAAGTCATAGTCTGCCTAACATTACGGAGAAAATTAGATGGAGAATAGGGTGCTTATAAAAATCATGTTATTACAGTTAAAAATTCAAGCATGTAGCTAAAAGGTTACATGAAATCATTCTTTGTGGGAAGCTCAGTTCTCTAAAATGGAGTGGACAGTGCTCTGGGTTTGGGAAAAGCAGGTCGTATATTTTAATTTTAACTTGGCTGAGGTAGTTTACGGGTATTATGGTAGCTATAGTGAAATGTCAGGTCAGGCCAACGTGGAGTTGGTCATAGTGTCTCAATTTATTAAATGATTTTTAAATAGATGTCTTTATATGTATTCAGGAAAGTTACAGAGAGAAAGACAGAAATGTTTTGGGAAGGATAGCACCCTTCACTGAATTTCTAAGTCTGGAGGAAGTCAAGTTGCTGAATTGCCCAACTTGATATCTTTGGGTTTCCATGTTGCTGGTGCCTTTCTTGCTCAATTTCGCCATTATGATGCACTTGCAAAAAATTGTTTGCCTTACTTGTTCATGGCTTCCATCTTAATTCTATATCCTGTGTCTCTGTGGTCAGTTCAACAGCAAGTTTTTATCTAAGTTGTTGTTCTGGGCAGGGTATTTGATAACTTGTTCAGGTTAACACTTAGGTGTTAAGCTCAGTTTGAATGAAGCAGGTTTGTAGGTCTTTCAGACTACTTAAAGAGTGAGTGTGAGAGAAAGAAAAGTTTAACTTGACCTTCAGTGCATATATGTTCTCTTCTCCCAAGAAAACATATTCCAGTTTAATATAAATGCTGGGCGTGGTAGGGAAAAAAGTTCAAAGTTAATCCTTTCAGATTTAGTTGAAAGTATCATAGAATTTGTAACAGGTGAGGCCTAGGAAGATCCAAAGGTCTTGAGTTAGAATCAGATTTGCCTGACAGTTTTTGTACCTTATTTTGTTATAAACAGCACCTAAAATTAATATAATTTAAAAAGAATAGACACTTTTTAAATTTTGTTCTTGTCAGATCTACACTAGAAATGGATATAGTAAAGTTGGTAAAGCATGTGATTGGGCCCCCCCCCCCACCATTTTTTAACTGTCAGAAATCCTAGCGGAGTTGCAGGTGTACTGGCGCAAGATCCTTTTGTTAGCAGAGTTTAAATTCCACAGTAAACTGGTATAACTGAGCTATGCCAGCAAAAGCACCTCACTACTCTGGTTAAGTTTCCACCAAATGTTTTGGAAGAGCTGACTGATGACCTCTCTGGATGGTTAATGTTGATTTTCTGCAAGTCTCGGGGAAGCTTGGAATGACTGGAAGAAATGATGTGCCAATATTAAGGGTAAATAAGCTTATGCAGGTAATTGTAGGGCTGTCAGCCTGCCATTGATGTGAGGCAAGATAATGGAGCAGCTGATTCAGGACTTAATTAAAGATTTAAAGGAAGGTAATGAAATTAATACAGATCAACATGGGTCTGAGGGAAATAAATTGTCATGCTAACTTTTTCTATTTAAATGACAGGTTTGGTTCAAAAATGTGATAAGGTCAATCTAATATATTTAAACTTTTGTAAAGTGTTTGACTTGGAGCTAAATGAGATTTTGGTTAAAACGCTAGTGTGATATAAAGTTAACATGGCATGTATTAAATTGTCTAAAAATTGGCTTGCTTACTGATCTACAGAAAACTTAAAATCATCACTGACAGTTAGCAGATAACACAAAAATTGGTACAGGTCACTGATTAGTGGTAGTGTTGACTAGTTGGTAAACCAGGAACCGGCAATCTGTGTTTTAATACAGCTAAATGTATGCATCTTGGGACAAGGGCTGTAAGCCCATACTTACAGGATGAGACATTCTGTCCCCGGGAGCAGTGACTTTAAAAAAAAGATTTAGGGATCCTGGTGAATAATCTCTTGAACGTGAGCTCCCAGTGCAAAGCTGTGACCACAAATGTTAATGAAAATATTGGAGGTATAAATGGGACTCTCAGTAGGATGAGAGGTTATTTTAGTTTCATTTGTCACTAGTGTGAGTGCTGCCGAAATACAGGTCTGGTTCTGGTTCCTACAAATCAAGAAAGATGTTAAGTTGAAGCATGTTCACAGAAGAGCCACAAGAATTAAATAAATTCCTAACAGTGACAGTGAATAGCCTTTGAAACAATTTATTAATGGTTATTTTGGACTCTTCACTGCTGACCATTTTTAAATCAAGATCAGATTTTTTTTTTTAAATGTGCTCTTGGAATTATTATGGAGAAGTTTTGTATCCTCTATTATACAGGAGGTCAGACTAGATGATCAGAATGATGGGTTTTGGCCTTTGTAATCTATGAATCCTCTTCATCCCTCTGAGTGTCTGAAATAATATTCTAGTTGGTGGCCCAGTCTGAGTGGGCTTTTCCTGAGCAGGGAACTGTCAGGATGCCACTACCACTAACAGTGGGGGACGAGAAGGCCTGAGCGACTCCATCATAGAGGAAGATAGTGCCCCAGAGTGTTATGCCATCAAATTTGGTGTGAAAAAAAGGGCAGAGGCTTGGCTTTCAGACTCTGACCCGTAATATTCTTATGTTGAAGAAGAAACTGAGCAGAACTTGGATTTGTAGCACTGTCATTTGAAAAAAATATATTTTGTTGTGATTGTTCTTAGATAATCACACTCTTAGCACATTTCTTTCAAGTTAATGTTTACAATTGAGAAAACTTGCAGAGAGAGGTGTTGTCAAACCTGATTTTATAGACAAGGGGGTTTCAGCAGAGGTAAGGTTATTTCTGACCACTCTACTGTGCATTCATCCACACATTGCCAGTGGTCTCATGTTGCCCCCACCATTGGCATTTATATAGATTCACAAGAAAGTTTTATGGAGCACAGATTTTTTTTCTACTGATGATGCACATGCTGAAATCTAAGGGGAATTTACGGTATGTTCCCCATTGCAGAGGAGAGGAAGTGAAGCACAGTGAACTATTTTTATGTGCTTCAAATTGTCTGCTTCATACTAACAGTCTATTACTTCTAAAAATCTGCTTTATGGCAAAAGATTTTCTTTCATATGCCCAGATGAGTGTAGTATGTGGCTCAAATCTGAGGATTAGTCTATGGTAGGGGAGCTTTCCAAGAAAATTCTCAAATTTTTTAAGGTCTGTTCAGCTGGATTTATTTTAAAACTGGTTGGAGCAGTAGTGTAGATAACATAGCAGCTTGAGTTGTTTTTAAAATATGCTGAAAGAAGCTTTTTAGAGTAATTCAAACCTCTTGAAGACTCTTCTAATTTACAGTAGATTAGTGTTGGAGAACAAATCCAATTTATGCACCTATCCTGGTAGTATAATTTGTAGTATACAATCTATATCTAGTGCGCCCATACTCTTGTGCTTATATTTTTATAGTATAAATATTTTTTGATCTCTATGATAAGATGTTGAGACAGTTGCCTTTGTTCACTGGTGAGGTGATTAAATCCCCATTGCTCATTTAACATGTCCCTTCACTTACTCAGGGGTCTGTAACCTGCAGCTCTGGAGCCACATGTGACTCTTTGGCTGCCCCTTATGGCTCCAGGCTTCCCCCACCACCACAAGCAGACACTGCAGTCAATTGGCTCCAGTCTCCCTCCCCACTAGGAGATCCTGCAGTCGGTGCACTGGCCCAGCTACACTCACCGTGGCATTCAAAACACTTGGTTACTGACGGAATTATTGAAAGAATTTTTGAAGGAGTTTTAAGGTTATTGACGGGATTTTTAAAAATGGCCCTATTTTTCTGCTTGCCAACCACTGCATAGGGACTACAGTGAAATCTGTGGTCTAATGGAGTAGGGCTTGTCCATTGGGGACTTAATAGAAAGAGGGTTCCTCTTGTCTGACTATTGGAATTGAGCTGCTGGAAAAGTTGAAGACCTTTTGACTGTAAGACTCACATTTTGTATTTCTGGATTCTGGCTGTGTTAAGCCTTATTTCTTTTTTGTTTTGGCTTTGGTTTCAAGAAACCATTTACTTTGCTTTTTTGCTCTGACCACTAAAAGACCTGATACTCATGCAGCATCTGGCAAGTAGGGTGAGTGAACCGGATTCTTTCCAGGACTGATGATTTCTTACATACCCTAACAAATGTATACTGTGCTTGTGATCCTGAGAACCCTATTCATTTTTAGAAGAATTAAATAAGTTCAGTGTTTTGTGCTATGTTGTTAAAGTATGGAGAATGAAGTTCTGATCGTAATCTGTAAAATAGTGGATAATGAGACTACCAAGATTTAAGTTTCATTACTAGTATTGAAAGCCTATTAGTTTTTGGAATGTGCTGTATAATATACAATAAAATTTGGTTTTTTACAGTTTTATTGCTTTTTGGCCCAGTAAAATCTGATACTTAGTTGCCTCTTGTTCTAGGAGTGATAGAGTATTCCCACTCTATGGTTTAAGTTAAGCAAGAGTTAAAACTTTTAAAAAGTGCCTGACATACCACTTTTTTGAAAAAGTAACTTAGAGGTTTCCAACCTTTTCTTTGCCATGGCACACCTTGATACCTTCAAATTTTTCGAGGCACACCACCATTAAAAAAATCATGAATATTCAAATTAACTTAAATTACTTATGAATATTCATGAACCATGGCACAGTGTTTCAGAAATGCTCCTGTGGCAGGAGTGAGTGTGGGGAGCAGAGCAGGGCAGGGGTGGCAAAAGAGGACAAGGGGAGCCATGTGGGGAACAGCACAAGGGTGGCAAGAGAGGAGAGGGGAAGTAAGAACTAGAGTGGCTTTGTGGGGGGGCAGGGGGAACCCAGGGAGTGGGAAGGTAGGGCATGGGCGTATGGCATAGCACCCACTTCCTCCTTCTCCACAGTGGCTTCCTGCCACCCAGGGCAAATCCTCACCCCACTGCTGCTCCCTCCCACCCCAGTGGGTCCCATCCCCCCCCCCCCAAGTCCCCTGTTGCCTGTGATGGACCCTTCCATCACTGCAGGGGCCAGAACTAGGCCTCCAGCCCCCAGTTACACCCTCTGCACACACGGCTACCCCAACCCCCAGCTACACACACTCCCAACCAGCTACCCCACAACCCCAGCTACACACCCTTTGCAGCACATCCACTCCCACCTGCCTCTGCTACACACACACCTGCTGCACACAACCCCCAGTATCACCCCCCCAAGCCCTTACCTGGGCTGTTTGCAGGCTGCCTGACACAAGCTGCTCTCCCCTGCAGGGGGAGATTCACACACTCCCGGCCTCCCCCAGCTCTCTGCTGGCTGGGCCTAAGGTGGAGCCACCTGAAGTCTGCATTGGGGCTGCTCCTGCTATTTTTAGGGGGACCCCTGGAACTCCACATTCCAGTGCCTTCCTCTGTTTTTAGGGGATCCAGAAGGCTGCCTGCCTAAAAATGGGGGGCCCCAGAACTGTGATCCAGTGCCTTCCCCCTTACTTTAACCCCTCCTTTTCCCAGCCCTACACAGCCCACGTAGCTGGGCTGAGCAGTGAGGGAACTTTAACTCCAGCTCTCAAGGATGCTCGTGGCACACTTTGGGTGTTGCCCCAGCACACTGGTTGGGAAGCACTGACTTAGAGTCTTAAGACAATTAGGGGCATTTGAAAATTGTACTTAAGAATTACAAGTGATTGTCAGAAAGCTAACCTCTGCTTGTTAGTGTGTATATATGAGTAAAGAAGTTAAAATAACAGAGTCAGCTCAAGAACCTGATTTTGGAGATTAGTGAAGGAAATAAAGCATAGAAGAAGAAAATGAATGGAGGTGTCTGTACCTTGAGGCTATGCCTTCAAAAGGTATTTTTAATATGGCAACATATTTAAGTGTTCTCTATTGGCTATTAAGTGAAAGCAAACTTTTATTGCTTAAGTTTCAAATCTATAGCCTTTTTTCCTTACAAGTTTAGTTTCTGTGTTATAACTGGTAAGACATAGTTTTAATAATATTTTGGTATAAAGGAAGGGACTTTATCTTCTCTACCTTTTTACCCTTTCCATTTCAAGTACGGAGTTTTCAGAGTTTTAGAAGAAATATTATATAGAGTAGTTCTTTTATCACTTTAAGATGCACACAGTAGATTTCTTGATGGCATAAGCTTGAATGACAAGAATTTTAGTTTTTCTTAATTTTATCTTAAAAGCACCTGACAAAGTAGGGTTTTCTCCCCCAAAAGCTCATGCAATAAAATAAATTTATTAGTCTTTAAGAGTGCCATAGGACTCCTTGTTTGTTTTGCTGAACTAGACTAACACGGCTATGCATTTGGAATTTGTCAAGAATTTTAGTAGGTCCCAGTTTGTGACATTGTTTGGATACAGGAAAAAAATCAGGTGGCATTGGAAAAACATGATATAGGAAATTATTGTGCTGCTGCCTAAAGTTAGGTGCTGTATGTATAATATAGCATCAGCTAAAGAAGTAGTGGGAAACAGAGAGAATGGCAATCCTAAAAAGTTTGGTATGAATCATCACTGCTTAGGAGTAGCAATGTGTTCTCTGCAGTCTTTGAAAATGGGGTACTGAATATACTCATGTATAAGCCAAGGTTTTTATGCCTGAAAATTGCTTTTAAAACAAGCACTTGGCTTATACATGGGTCAATACAGCAGGCAGCAGCTCCGACTCAGGAGTTTTAAGTCTCCAGACTGGAGCATGCACTGAGCATGCTCCAGGCTGGAGCCCCATGTGGCCGCAGCAGCCATTCTGTGGAGTCAGCCCCAGCCAGGGTTAGAGTAAGGAGAGGGATCCTGGCTTCTGGAGTAGCCAGGTAATGGGGCACTCAAGGGTGGTTGGCCTGGGAGCAGCGGCAGGGCCCAGGGATGGGGAGGTGTCAGGGACGGCAGGGGCCAGGAATCAGCCTAGGGAAGCAGCGGCAGGGCCCGGTGGGTTTCTGGAGGCCAAGAAAAGTGGCAGCAGGGCTTGGGGGGGGGGGTGTTGAGGGGTGGCATGGAAAGCAGCGGCAGGGCCTAGGGGTTGGCTTGGGGAAGCTGGGGCAGGGTGCGGGGGTGTCCGGAGGCCGGGAAAAGTGGCAGCAGAGATTGGGAACGTGTTGCGGACGGTAGGGGAAGTGGCAACAGGGTCCAGGGGATTGGGAGGGTATCGGGACTTCGGGGGAAGTCAGCAGCACAGGGTTAGGGAGTTAGGGCCTGAGGCCATGGGTGAACCTTGGCTTATATGCGGGTTACCCATTTTGTCTATTTTTGGGGTTCAGAACTGTAGGGGTCTGGCTTATGCACAGATGAGCTTATACATGAGTATATACAGTAATTTTTCTAGAGTAAAGTTACTTTGGATATGTGTACACTACAGTAAGAAGGCTTGGTATCGAATCTCAGAGCCCAGGTCAATGACTTGCACTCGGCAGGCAAAAAATGACAGTGTAGATCAGGAGTGGCCAAACTTATGGAACTCGAGCCCCATAAGTTGATTATTAAACCTTCAAGAGCCGCACTGAGGCATATAGCCAGATACTTTTACCTACTCCAAAATTACTAATTTTGAAATACATTGTACACTTTAATTCTATCATAAAAAGAAGACAAATATTGATCCTACTAATGTCAGATTCTAATAATCACTTATGGTTACGATGAAAATTAGGCCTATATAGGAAAAACTTAGCTGCTGCTCAATGTAGAAGACTGCAGGCTAGCAGCAAGTTATTTAAAATCCCAACCATGCCACTCTTCTCCCCACCATCCTGACCCCTCCTGAGCGCCTACGCTGGGGCTGCTTTCCTAAACTGATTTGCTGACACTCTTCTGGGAACCACAGTTTTTCATTCAAGAGTCGCATGTGGCTCCCGAGCCGTAGTTCAGCCATGCGTGGTGTAGATCTTCAAGATTTGTGCTTCAGTCAAGTCTCTGACGCCCATCCCCCTTGTGGAGGTTTCACAGGCCAGGCTTCAGCCTCAGTGCCAACAGCTACACCAATGTTCCCTCTAATTATTCATAGGCTGTGTGCGCAAAAAATTTCTTCATGTGTGCAAAAAAATTTCTTTGTGAGCAGCCATATTAGCACTATTGATTTTTTTTTTTTGTGAACACTTTATTTTGTTGTGTGCACAGGTTTCATGACCTCTGTGTGTGCACACATGCACATAGCTTAGAGGGATCAGTGAACTACACTGCAGTTTTTTAGCTCCTGAATCTGGGCCTTGTGAGCCACAGTCAGCTGACCCAGGCCTTTTGCAGTAGTGCCACAGGACTTTTATTGTAGTGTAGACGTTCCCTTTGATTTCACAGTAGTGTCTATGTGGATAAATTATAACAGTATAGCTATAGCAGAATAATTTTAAACTCTTTGTTTCATTAAATTGGACTTGTGCAGAAATATCAGTAACACCATGTATGTTGAGATTATGGTTTCAAGTTTGAGGATTTTCACTGGTTCATTGGTGAATAAATGCCCGTACTTATTAAACATTATGCCTACTCTTACATCACGTTTTTCCCCTCTCGTAGGGAAACAGCAACATTTACAAGTTAATAGAAAAGTTGTAGATCCATTTGAGGGTTTTAGGAGACAAGCTGCTCTTTTGCTGTACCTTCAGAAGAAGACACAGTATTTTTCAGTTCACTTCTTACCAGTACTGAAGTGCAATATCTTTATAGTGAAACTGCAACTTACAAATGTAGAATTGTGTTATATAAATGTACTCAAAAACATGCAGTTTAAAAAAAAAAAAAAAAAACTTAGCACCATCAAGTCAAAGCATGAAGGATCTTATGAGTTTTTAGCATATCTCACATGTAAATACTTTCTAACACCAGCTACAACAGTGCCATTTGAACACCTGTTCTCACTTTCAGGTGATGTTGTAAATATGAAGCCAGCAGCGTTCGCTTCTGTAAATGTAAACAAACTTGTTTGTCTTAGAGCTTGAACAGGAAGTAAAACTGAGTGGACTTTTATAAACTGAATTTAAAAATACTATTTCATTTAGAGTTTTACAATAAAAATGTTTATAATAAAAACAATATAAAGTGTGGCCTGTACAGTTTGTATTCTGTGAAAAGGAAATAAAACTATTTGAAAAAGTAGAAAAACGTCTGAAAATATTTGTAATAAATTAGTATTCTGTTGTTGTTTAACAGGGTGATTAAACTGCAGTTAATCAACTATTTGTAGTAATTTGTTTGGCATTGATCACATGTATTAAATGTGATTGATTGATATTCCTAGTTGAAAGGCTTTTGAAGGGTGATCAAGAAGGAGAGGATGAAAGGTAAATTCTGCTTTATTATGACAAGCCTGCCAATGTCTCTGGGCAATGCCACAAGATTTTTTTAAAAGATTCCCTGAAAAATTTAGATTCGTGGGGAATTTTTCAAGGTGTTAGAGTAGCTTTTTGTATGGAAAACCTAACAAATAGTTGACCTTTAAAATGTTTTTGGAAGACTGTAATGGCATTCAGTCACTACTGGGACACCTTTTTGTGGCTGGTCTGGGGATCGGCTGTTGTCCTATCTGGCACCTCTTTCCATGATGGCCTCTCTACCTCAGTGAGTTGGGGCTCTCTCTTTGTGACATAGCTTTTTGGCCGAATTTCTCCTTCTGAGGTAGTATCAAGGCTGCTCTGTGGGGGCAGGAGGAAAGCTTATGCGATAAATAAATTTATTAGTCTTCAAAAGTGCCACAGGACTCCTTGTTTATTTTTCTGAACTAGACTAACATAGCTAATCCCCTGGAACTTGCCTCAGGTAATCATCTGGAGGAGTTACATGTGAGTTCTAGTTTCCCAGTGTCTGATAAGGGAACTAGGGCCTGTCTGCTGCTCTGGGTTTCAGCCATCTCTTGTCTTTCCCTGGGCTGCTTCCTACTTTGCCTTCCACAGACTTTCCCCCATAATTCCTCAGGGTAAATGCTTCATGCAGAGCTGAGATATCAAGGCTTTTTCTTGTTCCTGGTTTCATCCTATCCACGTCTATGTGCTGAAAGTGACTGCAGACGCTTCTACTGCAGCTTAACTTCCCATCTTTATGCAAGCTAAGACTGCTGCTGCAGCGCTTCATCCAGTTAGTGCTCCAGTTGGTCCTTTCTGAGCCACCTTAATCTCTTCAGGGCTTACGTGCTAACTAACACAGACATAAAAGTAGAGATTTTTCTTTTTTAAATAAAATAGAATACAAAAGGAAAATTATTACTTCCTTCCTGTTTACAGGTTAGAAGCAAATAATGTGATGTGTTTTGGTCCCAATACTGCTCCTTTTTAAAAAAATTTGGAAGGACACATATGCTCCTTGGTGAACAAACTATAACAGATAGGCACCTACATCTCAACCTTGATTTTTCTCTCAAGTTTGTGACCAGTTGATAAAACAAAAGTGCTAATGCAATTATATAGTTAGTTGTTACTGTATGTATTTGAAGATTTTTTTCATTCATGGATTAATTATTGAATTGACATATATATAAACTGATGAATCTCTGAGCATGTCTCAAGAACATTGGAGTAACTTTCTTTAAGATGAAACTTCTGCAGTTTTGTTTTTCTTAGTTTGTCTATAATATTATCAGTATTTATTGATACTAAGTTCCATTAAGATTCATTGCTGTTGGTTGTCACAATAATTAATGTTGTATAGAGCTTCAATATTTGTCTGTAGCAACCATGTACATGGATGACGTCTAAAAGATTTTGGCAGTTTAACAGAATGGTGGTCTTCCAAAATCTTATTTTAAGAAATAAAGAAGGCCGAAGTAATATGGAAGGCACACAGTAAAATCATTGCTTCTCCACTTCAGTATTTAAAATTATGGATTTATTGTACATAAAGTGCTTCCGTTCTAGTTTTAGGTTTTAAATATGGCACACACAGTTGTATGGCAGGTCATAAAAAAGAGCAAAAAATCAAACTCAAACATGCACATCACGTAAACTTCTGATCATATTAGTCTGCCTCCCATTTCTTTTTGTTACCATCATTTTGGTGAAGATATGCTGTAAAAGCTGTTGTCTTTGTCATATGTTTATAAAGCACCATGGAAGCTTATGATTATGTGCAAAATAATAATTCCCTGCTTAGTATGTTCTGTTGTTGAAGGATAGATGCTTTTGGTAATGTTTGCAGACAGCACTCTAAAGATATAATATTCACTTTTGGATCACTTAATATATCTTTTATTCTAGCATCCTATGAAATTGAATGTGATGTCAGTGAATGTTAATTGCTTATTTTTATTTTTTTTACAGGTTATCTTGCAAGAGGATATCACTCTTCATATGTAAAGAACATCTTTTTGAGTGACTGAATTTGGAATGTTACTTTACTTGTGAATCTGATGGAGGAATAGCCAGATCTCAGGCTGCTGCTCTGGAAGATTTTACAGGAAATACAAAATGTCATCAAATAGGAGTCAGAACCCACATGGACTTAAACAGATTGGTCTTGACCAGATATGGGATGATCTCAGAGCTGGAATTCAACAGGTTTATACCAGACAAAGTATGGCAAAGTCCAGATATATGGAACTCTACACGTATCCTAATACATACTTTCAAAAAAGTTGGTAAATATTTTCACTTTTCAATTAAGAGCTAAACTCACCTTAAACTTAAAGTAAGTTGTTTTTTAAACATTTGATGGGGTTTTGTATTTTTTGCTTATAAACTTCATTTTGAAAAAGGTTAGCTTTTCCCATTTCATTGTGACAAAAATAAAAAAAAGGACCAGTCCCTGGTATAATAACAATCACGAGTGAATGAGTTTAGTTCAGTGGTTTCCAACCTCTTTGGTTTGAGGGCCACAGATATTATTTTTATAACCCTGAAGGGCTGCCAGTCTATCAATTCATAAAAACTGTATTGAAGTAGAACAATTAAGGATTACAAATCACTACATATTTAAAGCAAACATTTTGTTGCTACTGTGGTCTTTTTTACATTCACTATTTTAAACCTACGTATTACAGTATGTCATACCGTCACAGACAGAGCACTAGTGTAGATGAGTGACTGTTGCTACACATTGAAGCATATGACGTGGTAGTTAAGTCACAATGGGTGGCCTGCTAAGTGCGGGCCAGGCTGGAAAGCACTGATTTTTTTTGTTAAGGCCATGTTTACCTTAATGACAGCAAAGTCGCTGCCATCAGATCAATCATTCCAGGTGGACTTAGTGATAAATTAAGAGACGCTAAGTCAATCTGGAAATCAGTTTAGTAAAACCACCCCCTCAAATGGCGCTGCACAGTGAAGATGCTGCGCATAGGGAAGTTAGGAAGTTGACAACAGTTGTACAAACTAGTCCGCGTAGCTCATGTAACTGTTGTCAACTTCCATCAAATTTTCCTGGTGTTGTGGACCGAACCTTAGAGCCTGTCCCTTCTCAGACATGATGGGTTTTGGCTGCTCTGAAGTGCCCAATCCCTCCAGTGCAGCCAGATTGAAGGAATTCAGCAAGGAGGCTGCCTCCTCACTGATTTCCCGTCCCCCCTGGCTTCAGCAGGAAACTGTATAGATCCAGTAGCCCAATGTGCTTCATCTGGCTTCCTAGGCAGTGGGTCCCTTCTGCAACCAGGAAGACAAAAGATCAGTGCCCTCCCTCCCTCTGGCTCCAGCGGGAACCCCATTGCCTATGGACCCAAGCAAAACGCTTTGCCATGTTCCCTTCTACAGCTGCAGGGGAGCAATGATCTCCTGTCCCTGTGGCTGCAGCAAGGAGCCTGCACTGGTCTTATAGCTCTCTGGCAATGTACTCCACCAAGATCCTTAAGTGGCTCCCTTCTTCAGTGAGAGAGGAGCAGTGGGCTACTTTGGAAGACCATGTGAGCCGCAGATACAGAACCATTGGTTTAGTGTGATAAGCTCTGTTTTGAAAACAGATTTTTTAAAAAAAATATTGTACTTATTTGTAAAATGTCAAGTGGAATGCCGTTAACTACATAAGATAGCAGATACTTAAAGGTAATTTTTAGTAGATAATGTAGTGTTTTATTTGGTGCACCAGATACTGCATAGCTCATTAATGATCAGTAAAGTGGAAACATTTTTTCCTTCCACATTTTCACTTTGACATTTTGCTGCAAGGCTTTTTTGTAATCATGTCCAGTTATGTACTTTATAGTAGTAGAAGACTTTTCTCTTGCCGTATGGCTTGTCCAACCATAAACTTAGCATCTTTTTTTAGCAGAATACAGGAGTCAAATTTCAAAGCTTTCAGTCTGGAGTTAAGGACAGACTCTGATTTCTCACTAGAATAACGTTTCCACTGAGGTAGCAAAGGAAACTTTTGAGCAACTCTCAGTCTAGTGATTGCTTTGAAGTTTCATAGGATTCTAAACACTGTAGTGTTTATTTCCATATTCATCTTGTCTTAATACTTGGAAGTTGTATGCAAGGAAAATGTTCGTGCTCCAAGATCTTTTATCAGATCTGTCACTGATGGTAGAGAAAGGCAAAAAGCATCTTATAGTATCAAGAAAGGTGTATGTCTCCATACACATCTTCAGGCCTTTAATGGGAGAAGTGGGTCTTGTGAGTTCTTGAGGCACACAGATGGCTTTCACAAAGGCCAGGAGAATATCTTTGCTGTTTTGCACTGACCTAATCCCTCTTTTTACCCTCCTATGAGCCTTGTATTTCTGCAGTAGGGCAGGTGATTTGTAACAAGAAAATACAGTCATGAAACTTAAAGGCAGAATAAAGAAAAATGTCATTTGGAAATGAATGTATTTTATCCTAATTTTTAGTCTAATTCTGTTAGTTGATGAATGAATATGACAGTTTTAAGTGCTTGGTATTTCTAAATTCAGTTTTTAAAAAATATTCTTGAAACTATATTGTAGTTTCAGAAATGGTGCATCTGTCAGATTGCAGCAGTCCTATTTGTAGGATTCAGTGCTGTGAACAGATGGGGACTTCAGGCTTGAAAACTTGGAGAAAGTTTGTGTTGGGGGGAGACGGGGGGTGGTGGTGGATGGATTGAAGCTGTGTAATGTAAGTATTTCTCTAGTCCTCCAGACCAGTGGTTTTCAGACTTGGGGTTGGGACCCAGTACTGAGTCACAGACTTTCAGGCTTTCACAGATCAATAGTTCTCAAGCATTGTGTCAGGACACATGCTGTGTTGCCACACAGTGGTAAATGTGTCACAGAAGGTCAGGGAGATGGCTGGGATTTGGCCTGAAAGGAGTGGGCTAATCTGTCCTGTAGAGACGCAGTATGCTGCCAAGTGTGTCACAACCCACAAAAGGTTGAGAACAACTGCTCTAGATCAACAGTTTTCAACCAGGGATATGTAGAGGTCTTCCAGGGGTTACATCAACTCACTTAGATATTTGTCTAGTTTTATAACAGGCTACCTAAAAAGCAGTCAAAAGTCAGTGCAAACTAAAATTTCATACAGAAAATGCTTTGTTTATACTGCTCTACATACTGAAATATAAGTACAATATTTATCTACCAGTTTATTGATTTTTATAATTACATTGTAAAAAAGAGAAAATAAGCAATTTTTCCATAATGGTGTGTTATGATACTTGTATTTTTGTGTCTGATTTTTGTAAAACCTACCTTAGGTAGGTTTTAAGTGAGTTTTTCACTTGGGAGTATGAAAGGCAAATCAGACTCATGAAAGGGATACAGTAGTTTAGAAAGGCTGCTTTAGATTTTATAAAAGGGGTCGGGTGGTATATATAATTTATCAAATGTTGTTCAGATATGGTTTCATAGAGAGCTCTCCTAATCTGCTGAATAGTGAATTCACTTTTCAAATCAGTGGAAGTAATCAATGTATGCATGGTTGGATTTTTACAGAATACTCATTCACTAACAGTTGGGAAGATGTTGAATTCTGAACTTGAACCTTCAGAATCTGATTTTAGAGTTTTGAGATTAGACCAAATAGATTAATGTTTCTCAGCAGCACATCTAGCTGGGGCTGACTGTGTGGTGTCTGAATGAGAAAAATCTACATCATTTAAATACAGTAAGTGCTAAAAATCTTAAGAAAGTGGGGTACAGAAGAACTTTTGCGAATATTGAGATTTAACTGAATTAAATTCCTAAAAATCTCCTGAAATATAAATATAGGAAAGCTGCTTTTTATAAACTTGTTGCTTAAGTGGAAGGGGTATAACCAGTATGCTGCAGAGATTTATCTGTGTTTTTACTCTTAGTTTAATTTTTCCCAAGCAAATAGAGTACAAGCAGCACAGTGAGTCATACTAGATCAGGTATATTTTAAAATACAGTTTGAGGATAGTTTTTCTGCTGTTCTTTATGTAGATGTCTGGAAATGCTAGGCACCCACCATATGTTAGTGCTACTGCAGGTTAATGAAACAGTATCACTTACAATACCCAAGGTTCTCATAAATGTAAGATCTGAATGTACACTTAATTTAGCATCTATCTGAGGTATAATAAGGGCTACTAAATTCATATCTTAGTGCAGTTCACATTGTACTCTTGTATTGTCTTACCTTTTTGCCATTTTAGGACAACTTCACACTAGGATACAGAGATGAAGTTGTTTATTACTGTAGTAGCACTGGTTCTTTACAAAATCATTTGAGAACAGCTTCAATCTATTCTACAGTTTTAAATTTCGTTGAGCAAATAAGCCATTTGAGAAAGTAGTATATTAAAAGAAAAAATCTTGTTTTCTTCCTCTAAAGCAGTGATCATTAATTGGCTGAATAACTTGGAGGATCTGTTACTTGAGGAACCACTAAGCAGATCTGAAGAAGAGCTCTGTACAATCTCAAAAGCCTCTTTTTCACCAACAAAAGTTGGTCCAATAAAAGATAATGCTTCACCCACCTTGTCTAATATCATGGAAGCAACATGGCTACAACAGCACTGCCAGCAAAAATAAGTAATTCAGCACTGTTCATCAGAGCAAAGTACTCTAAACAAAATATCAGAATTCACATTTGAGGCAGCCTCATTTTTCCATTAATCAAGGAAATGCATTGCCTGCTCCCTTCTTGTCCATCTCCCCAACCATGCAATAACTAGTAGCACAAGCTGGGTCTGCAGGTTGTTTTTTCCAAAAAGAGCTAAAGATTTTTAGGATGACTGCCTTTTTTTCTAAATTCAGGTAGCACTTTCAGAATGGTAGATTTTGGTGATACAGTTTTACTATATACTGAACGGAGTTGGGTTGCCATAGACCAGTGGTCCCCAACCTTTTCTCTAGCACACCTTGAGACCTTCAAATTTTTTGAGGCACACCACTATTAAAAAACTCATGAATATTCAAATTAACTTAAATTACATATGAATATTCATGAACCATGGCACAGTGTTTCAGAAATGCTGCTATGTGTGTAGTAGGGGTAGCAGAGCAGGGGTGGCAAAACAGCAGAGGTCAGGAGTCGTGTGCAGTGGCAGGAGTGAGTCTGGAGAGCAGAGCAGGGCAGGGGTAGCAAATAAGGACAAGGGCAGCCATGTGGGGAATAGCATAAAGGTGGCGAGAGAGGAAGGGAGAACAAGCGTGGTTTTATGAGGGGACGGGGGAACCTGGGGAGTGGGAAGGTAGGGCAGGGGAGCATGGTGCAGCACCCACTTCCTCCTTCTCCACAGTGGCTCCCTGCCACCCAGGGCAAATCCTCATCCCACTGCTGCTCCCTCCCATCGCAGTGGGTCCCATCCTCCCCTCCCGTAACCCCCTCCAGCCCCCAGCTACTCTCCCACACACACAGCCACCCCATCCCCCACCTACACCCCCCCAATCAACCAGCCACTCCACAACCCCAGCCACACATCCTCTGCTACACACACACACCTGCCCTACACAACCCCCAGCAGCGGCCCCTCCCAAAGCCCTTACCTGGCCTGTTTGCAGACAGGTCGACAGGAGCTGCTCTGCCCTGCAGGGGGAGATTCACACACTCCCAGCCTCCCCCAGCTCTCTGCTGGCTGGGCATAAGATGGAGCCAGGTTTAAGATGGAGCCATCTGAACGGAGCATTTTGGCTGCTCCTGTTATTTTTAGGGGGACCCCTGGAACTCCGTGTTCCAGTGCCTTCCTCTATTTTTAGGAGAACCGGAATACTGCCTAAAAATAGGGGGCCCCAGAACTGTGTTCCAATGCCTTCTCTCTTACTTTCACCCCTGCCTTTTCCCAGCCCTACACAGTCCAGGTGGCTGGGCTGAGCAGGGAGGGAACTTTAACTCCAGCTCTCGGAGATGCTTGCAGCACACTTTGGGTGTTCCCGCGGCACACCAGTGTGCCCTGGCACGCTGGTTGGGAACCACTGCCATAGACCATTTGACTCTAAAGTTATCAGTATCATCCGGAGTGGTGAATGTGGCAGGTTCTAGGCAGACGACATGTAGATAGCAGTAGTGTGGTCTACTATTCATATACTTAAAAGGCACAAGAAATCTATGTTGTGTTTATGATGTGTTTTACTTATTAAAGGAAAAATAAAATTCATCTTCAAGTAATTCTCTGAGGGTGAACCACTGCATGTACACATGTGCTTCTTGACTCCCTTATCAGAAATGTTTTCATTAACGGTGCCCATTCGGCCTGCACATGTGCCTTAGGTCTCCTTGTGTTGAACACAGAGCATATATGGGATGCTTATTTGTTAAGATTAGTTAGTATAATTAGTTGTTAATAGTAGTGACAAGATATTTTGATGGGGGGGGTTAGGGTTTGAGGTTTTTCCCCTCCATTTTTTCTTCTTGGGGAGCTTTAGCTTCCTGGCAGGGCATGGTTGGTTTGCCAGTCTTCAGGTGCTGCCACTCCTGATAAGAAGCTCCACTTGTGAACGATGGCTCTAAAGCACAGGATGATGACTCTGGCAGTTGTAATTCCTTCTCTGGAGAAGGGAAGTCTGAGGACTATGGAGAAACTGTGTTTCTAGGGGACATAGGACTCCCCCAAATAATAGATTTGGTTTCTGCTGCGTGACTTACTGTTGGCTCTTTGTTAATACTTCAAGTTCAGGTTCAGTTACTGTTCCAGTTGTCTGTGTTCTCCAGATATTCCAGAAACTAGGCTATGGTTGGGTTGGTTTGAGTTGGATTGGTTTGTGGTATGGATGGGTTGTGGGGTGTTTTTTTTCTCTTATTGATGCTAAGATGTTACTACATAATACAGGTTTCAGTCTGTGAACAACCTGGAATGTGGTACTTATGAAAGACTTAAGAAGACCATTGTACGACGGATCCACTGCTCTTGACAGAAGTCATAACTTTCTGTATACTCCACCAGACTAGTGGTGGAGCACTTTTTAAATTTAAAGCATCTCTTCTGCCTGCAGCTGGTATGTTTGCTGAACTGACCCTACTCTCTCCTCATTAACATATGCTAAGGAGTTTGGTGAGGCCATGTTTAAAACTCAGACTCTACTTTAGCTTTATTGCAAGCCAGTCCTTTACTTTCCTGTCATGTAGTTTGGGATCCACACTTGCCATTAACAGTTTTTCCTCTATCTGTGTTTTGTATTAAGTATAATAAATGGCATATTCTTGCAAAGCCATTTAACTACAGTTATTCTGGGTTTGCTGGCAATTGTGTAAAATCAGGAAGAAAACTTGTTTTGGGTTGAGTAGAAAATATTATTTAAAAACTTTCTGAGAAATCAAAATGTATAAAAATTTTGATTTAGATTTTTAAATTTTATTTTTTAAATAAAATTGAGTGGTATTTTAGAAATAAACTTGAACTCAAATGTTTACTTTAAAAAGTCAACTCTATTTTTTTTAGTAAAGGCTTTTTTCAATCAAATCCTTTGAATTCAACACAAATTTACTAAATGTTTAAATTTAACCAAATTTGCATTTTTGTCAAAAAATCTATCCAGCCTTACATTTAATACAATGCAAATTAGTCTGTCTGTAACTTTCCAAGTAGTTTATTCCATGCAGAGTATTTTTTTTTCTCTTTTCCTCAATTCTTCTATGCGTGTCTTTGCCCTATGACAGTGAAATATTAAAGGTAAGCACATAAGGGCAAACAAACCTGGGTCAGTCTTGGGGGCCAGTTCAGCATTTTAAAGGGTCTAACTCAGATTGTTGGATCATAGGAAGTAGCAAACATAATAGCCACATTCACAAATAAGACAGCTAAGTAATGGATAGGAAAAACTTGTTTAGAAAATTTTATTATCATCCTTGTAGCATATTGCTTCATTTTGAAGAACTTCCCACAGTTTTTGTGGCACAGCTGTTATGCTAGTTAACCTGTTCCTACTTTCCTTTCAGCCCCATTTGTTTTGCCTGTCTGTTCCAGCCTGTTTTTCACACTAGCTTTTTTCAGAAATGCTGATTTCTTTCCAATTTTTGATAGAAGTTTAAAAATATAAATTAAAAAATAAAATAAAAAAATGAGAAAAATGCTGGATATTTTTTAATGCAGTCTTTCCTTTCCAGACAACTACTTTAGTCAGTTTGATTATAAAAGTACACAATTATTTTTTATTTCATAAATGTTTATGCTGCCTTCATTTGTATACTATGTGAGTGCCTTCAAGTGGTGCATTAAGTGACATGACTAACATCAGTCACATGTGACTTGTTTTTACTCTCCAGGGTGAGAATGCTTTTGCAGGGTAGTATTTATTTGGCTTGGTAGAGTTTTTTTAGTATGTACCTGTTGCTGTTAGTTTATTGGATAAGGCAAGGTTGAAGAATTGTGCCTTGCACTTGATGTAGTAGGTAGTGATGTTTGGGATCTTGTGCATGTTTCGTTCCATGCACTGTGACTGATCTCTAGAAAAATCTGTGTTCTGTGCAGGCAAGCTTTAGATGAGTAGTAGAGTGGCAGTGGTGCATTTTGCTTACTTGACTGCTTGCTTGTTGAATTATAACCTGGATATTGGCCAGTTCTGGTGAGTGTGTATCACAGCTTACAAAAAAGGGAAGGAAAGCTCTGAGGGATTTTTGTCTCTTGAATCATATCTTCGAATGGCATATGGCCTCATTTTCTCCCATACATTTTATTTATCTCATGTTGAAATTAATGTCTCTTTCAATAGTAAGAACAATTTAGAAACAACTTACAGTGCCTCATAATTCTGCAAGGTGCTGTGTCTGTCTTAAAAGTGGTAGAAAATTAAAGGTGGCTAGTATCTCTAAGCATTATTGGATCAGGCCTTATGTTTATTAGGTGGACAGGTAACTTGGGAAAGAAGTAAGGCTACACTCCTGTGCATGTTGGCACAGAATATCTCACTGAGTAATTATCTGACCCCTCAGTTTGATTTGTAAATAACGATACATAATTGTACAAACATCCCACTGAGATCTTTTGATGTTTCCTGATAGCCATTTGGATACACCCATGGGTTCTTGAGGTCTGCTACTGTTATAAAACTAGTTTTTGCTTTCTGTAAGGCGAGGACTCTTTTTATAGAACTCCCCTTGTGATTTTTGGACCGTGTGAGATGTACTTTATTGCAGACTTACAGATTGATTACACATGCTGCATTTCAGATTTTGTTTTGAACACATCAGTCTTCCTGTCGTTGGCTGCCTGTAGCATATGGGATACAGAGTGCAAACATCAGCAGCATGAGAATAGTATTACATGTAGAACATATGTGCAGGAAAACCTTCTGATGGACCACACAGCAGCAGTAAATACTATAATTTGTGGTTTGATGTATATAAAAGTCAAGCTGGAAGACTACCAAAATTTGACTATGTAGAATACTTTCATTGTGTCCATGCTTGAGATTACTTATCTGAATGTCCCTCTAATTTTTGACTAGAATGTCTTTTTGGATTGTACACTTTCATATAAGTAAATAAATGAAGCTAGTAGGTTTGTGAATTAAACCTTGCCTCCATTCTATTTGGAAAAAGAAATTAAATTCAAGGAGAATATGTCAAGGACACCCATCAATGTCGTAATAGTGCTTGTGGTCCTTGAGGCCTTAAAAAATGACTGAAGGCACCCTTACTTAAATAATTATGTGTTGAGAGCCAACATGGAAAATCCAGAAAGGGAAGTCACCACCTGGGTTTTGGTCCTTCTTGGAGAGCCAGGAGTTGGATAACAGGGAAAAGATCTTTCTATCTCTCTATCAGCAGTTGCACTGCTTGGAAACCTACTTTGGGTAGTGAACATAGAGTCAATACATGATAAGATTATTGTGTTGGGATCAGTCCTTCTGTGATCTCATTGTCTTTATGGAATTGTTCATAGGTGCTTGTCCATAGCTGGGAGCTTGGAGATGGTCCTCAGGACCTACTTCCCAGTAAGGGCAGAAAAAAATTGCTTACAAATGGAATTGGTATCAAAGGACTGGAATGATGATTTTCCAGCTGCTAGCCTATTGTGGAGGCTGGAGAACAGAAGCCTGGGTGGGGGCAAAGCCTCTCACTAATCAGTTATGAGTACAAAAATGAACCTATTGGGATGATCTAGTGTAAATAGACCATAAATAAGTGGTTACTTGACCACTTCACAGTGAAAGCAACACTTACTCTGTTCCACTTGGTACACTATCTTGCCATCAAGCCCTTCTGGATGCAGTCAGGCCATGCACCCACAGTTTGTAGGCAAGGAATCTCAGAAAGTAAAGCATGGGCGAACTCCCACATGCAGCTGTCTGTCCTGGATAGAATAACATCTCATCCAGGGTCATGGAATCTCAGCCGCTAGAGTCGAGGAGCCTGCAAATTATCATAAAGATCACTAGGAAGGCTGGGTTATTTCAGCACAGTCGGGGATCATGTTTTCGGGGAATTAATAGATGTTTTGTTACTTGAGTGGAACTTTTAACTGCTGTGTATTTATTCACTCTAGCCCACCGTGGGGAATAGGAGCATCATTTGCTATGGGGCAGGGAGAGCAGTTCCCTGACTTTTCATAGAGTCTAGATGTTCTATTGTGTCTTCCACTCTTTACCACTTCCTACCCCTCGCTTTGCAGGCTATCTAGTAATCCCATATAATGTTCTACATGCTGGCACAACTTGTTGACAAGCATGCAACACTCCCCCACATTCACCTCAGTCCAGTTTTTCTGAAATGATGCTCCTGGAGAGAAAGTGCTCTAAAAAAAAGCCATGCCCACAGGAAATGTCATTCTGAACTCACCAGACTGGCTGTGAGTATCCTTCTTCCTGGATGTAATGAAGCCTCAGTTCTCTCTCTTAGTACAATCAATTCACTTCAGGATTATGGAGTGGCTGTTGATAGGACAAGTTTTACACAAAGACCTTTTTGACATGGTCAAACCAACCTTGTTTGATTCAGATAATACATTTGTCAGGACTTAGCATGCAAGAATTTGGAAGGTATTCATTGCATACACGTGAAAATAGAAGTTGATGCTATGCTATCCTAAATTCTGAATGTCATGGAACTTTTGCTGAATGGATGATGCATAGGAATGAGCGTCAGTTTATTGAAGCAAACAAGGAGTCCTATGGGACTTTTAAAGACTAACCTACTTACTGTGTGAGCTTTCATGGGAGAAAATCCCAATAAATTTGTTTCTCTGAACTAGACTAACACAGCTACCCCTTCAGAACGGTTCTTTGAAAGTTAACTTCGCAGCAGTTAGTCTTTTAGCACTATGTTGATAGTACAACTTCTGGGAACCGTTGCAGTCATGTTGAGATGTTGGCTAAATTGGGGGTTATTCAGCTGAACACATTTTTTTATTTTTATATACAGATATGAAAAAGATGCATGTGCTAACTCTGTTTGTTGTCAGAAGGAATCTTAGCCAGGCAGGGATTGGGATCTTTAAAAGAAAATCACCTGGTAGGGAAATACTGTATTGATTGGGCACATACTTTAGATATTATAGTACAGCACTCCTGCCAGTTGCATGGCATTTCTTAGACTCCAGCAGGAGGACAGCTTTTATGCTGGAGAAAATGCTGAAAGGACATGGTGCAACCAAAACAGGATGGGCTAGTGTGGGCAGATGCTACTATTATAAGTTACAATTCCATTGGACCATTACAAATTGCAGTGATACCATTCTCCATACAAGGCTGAAAAAGAAAAGCTAACTGAGATTTTTTTAACTGTCTGCATTCTGAGTACCATAAACTAATAAAACACATTTTCCTGTGTCCCATGACTCAAAGTACTTTGTTATGGAAAATAGAACTTATTTACAGCTAACGACAGCCTAATAATGAATTGTGGGGAGCACAGTAAACAATGAATATTCAGGTAAAAATGTGATTAATTCTAATAATCAGCATTAACTCTATCAAACAATTATCTCTCTAGAAGCCAGGTTTAAGAATATAATCTAAGTGGATTCTAGAGTTTAAGCCCAGAAGGGATTACTGCTATAAACCCCGTGGGTGGCCAGGCCCTGGATCTCCAGCCGGAGACTGGAAGAGGCAGTTGGCTCCACCAGGACTCGGGGCACTGGTGCTGGGATTTGGGGCACGAGCCCCGTGTGCCAGGTGCCAGCAACGCCCCTGATATCACCCATTTACCCCTGTAATGAGCCCAGTAACTTGTTTGACTAAAACATAACAGGACAAGGGGAGAGACTCTATACCAGCTTACTTGGAAAGATGACTGAACAGTTTTCAGCTGACAGCTTAACATTACTAAAGACAAAGTTGAATAAAATATAGAGGTGTATTGTGGAAATGGAAGACAATGGTATTGTAATGTATTATGTAAACTACTATTCATCACATCTTAAATAGATCCTTGAATTGAGTTACAGATCAGTGAGAGTAATGACAGATCTGAGAACTTTTGGGTAAACAAGACTGAAGAGCAGCTTAATCTTTTCTAGAAAAAGACAGTGGTTCTGACATTGTACCTTCATGAACTGATAGTGTCCAGGAAATGAATGACTGATGCAGGGAGTAAAACTTCTATCACTGAGCACTAACTGAGTTTTTCTGATTGCTTAGCATAGTAGGAAGATGAGATAGTGGACACTGAGGTGGGGGTAACACATGGGAATAAACGTGCAGAATAAATTTCCATCAAGGGTGAAATTTAAGTTGAGGATTGTATTCTTTTGGTATAAGTACATGACTTTCTAAAATAAACATGCAAGTAGGAATGCAGAAGAAAAATGAAAAAATAAATTGGAGGGAAACAGAGAAGGTGATTGAGCTTTTGGAGTTGCTGAAGTGTCAAACTTTCTTGATTAAGCTGAGAACCACTTTTAAGGATCTGCGTGAGTTAATATTAAAGACAGTAGTGCATTTTTAATAAACATCAGGAGATGGGGCTGTTTGTTATCTGTCACAGACGGTTCTCGTGCTTAAAGCTGTATGTTGCGAGTTTGTCTGCAGTGATTCTAGTGTAGAGTGTGTGCTGGGTTATCTAATTCAATTGATATTTAATTTTGCTCACCAATTGCCTTTTATTTTACTGGTCTTCCTAGAAGGAGTGTTTAAAAAATAAAACACAAGGATACGCTGAGCAAAATAGTGTTCAAACATGTTGCTTGCTTGTTTTTATAGAGGAATCCTGGCCTAGACCTGGAGTGATAGTCTCACAAGCTAAAGATGAGATTATTCAATCATCTAATTCACTTCCCAGCCTTAGGAAAGTAATTCTGTACAGGATGGTGCAGGGTGGGGTAGCTGTGTTAGTCTTGTTCAGCAAATCAAATGAGTCCTTTGGCACATTTTGTCCCACAAAAGCTCATGCGATAAATTTGTTAGTCTTTAGAAGTACCACAGCACTCCTTGTTTTGTAATTCTGTACAGAAAGTTTCCTAGTTTTGCAAACCGTACTTTGAAGTGAACCAACCGATGGACTTCTGATTCCTTTGGAAGATTCAAATTAGAATATTTTCCAGGAATATGGTGTTCAGAACTAACTTCAGTTTTCAATATCTGGTCAAACTAAAACAGAGGAATTATTACCACACTGTTCCTTGACCTGATGACTATTTGCAGCCCCAAATTGGTGTTTAATCACATCACATTGCAAACAACTGTTTCCTTTGCTGTCCATTAGTGATCCTGGATCTCTTTCAACCTAACTACTTCCCATATTTCTCCTTCTTTCTGTGGGTGTGCACACATTTCTTTGAACCTGTGTTTTTCCTCAGCTCATATTATTTTCAGTCTAAGTTTCTGGTCCCTTTGTCTGTCTGTTCTGACTGGTGCTTAAACGCCTTTCTCCACAGGAGCAAGTGAAATTCACCTCTGGGCAGCTGACTAGCATAGTGCCCTTGCATCCATTTAAAGTTTAAATGGAGGTTAGTGCAGAGGCCTTGTGCTACTCATTTTCACCTTTATCAGCAAATTAGTGTGCTTTACTTCATCTTCTCATTCATTAATAAAGGCATTAACTCAGACTGGTCCAAACAGCTGTCCCTGAAGTACTTTTCTAGATTGCTGTGTGCAATTCAATAGATTTGATTACCATTTGTTGAGTTTTTTAGGCAGTTTTTACTCAACAGGACATTTATTCCCACCTAACCCAGTGTGAATTTTTCTAAGACTTTGAGACTTCTAAATGTTTTACAATTCTTTCAAAAAAAAAAAAGAAAGTAGTCAGATTAGTCTGGAAAGATTTCTTCATGTAATCTTGTGATCACTTTTCTTGGGATGTCACCCTCCAATTGTATTTCATTATGTCCTCTGTATTTCTTCTCTTAATATTGTTTTCTTTAATTATTTTATTGGGTACAAGAACTTAATTAATAAGACAGCAATTGCCAGGATAGATTTTGACCTTTTGAAAATTAGTACTATATTAATTCAGTCAGCAATATATTGTTCTGTTTTCAGCTCCACCCCAGACTGAGAGGTCTTGAACAAATAGCTCAATCTCTCTTTGAGCCAGTTGTCCTATGTGTAACATAAGGATACTACTTACTGACACCACAGGGAATCCTTGCAGGAAGGTTATATTATTGGTTATGAAGTCTTTGAGATGCTCAGATGGAGCTCATAGAAATTGTGTAGAATATGTCTCTCTCTCTCTCACAAACTCATTCCTTAACTTTTCTATCAGTCATGTTTATAACTACTGTACGAGCGTACACCAGTCTAATCAAGCACGAGGAGCTGGGGTACCTCCTTCTAAGTCTAAAAAAGGCCAGACACCCGGAGGAGCTCAGTTTGTTGGCTTAGAACTGTACAAACGACTTAAAGAATTTCTGAAGAACTACTTGACAAATCTCCTTAAGGTAAGATGGCATTATGTCAGGTAAATGAATAATTACATTAAGCTGTGATGGGTTGGAGTCAAAATAGTTCTAGTTTCATTGTACTATCTGAAGCCATTGCAAGTAAAATTGCTGAGGGATCAAATTTGTAGAAAATCATGAAATTTTACTTAGTTCTTTCATTAACCTTTCCAGTCTTCACCTTGTACACGAGTCAATGACTGTGAAATAAACACAACTTTTCACACTGCTTGGTGAAGCTCATAAGTGATCCTATCTAACTTTTTAATTTGCAATGAATGTAGGTGAATTTTGTTTAGATAATAGCTAACCTCTATTAACCCCACTACAAAATTAGGCAGCTTATTTGTGGTGTTGAAAATGCCCCAGCAGCAGTTGTCAGTGAAATAGTGATAGTACTAACACAATAGTACATTGGGCTATCTTCTAGAAGAGATTTTTCTGACTTATTTTGGAATCTTGTTCAATATTAAGCTATCTCATTCCCCCCCCTCCCCCCCACCACACACAAACACACTTTTTTAAGATTTAAGCAAGACTGTAAAAAGATCTAGGGCCATCATGATTAGACTTCATAATCACAAAATGACCACCAAGCAGCATAAGAGTATCCCATGTACCCAGAATGGACTTCTGTACTTACCCTATGTTCCCACAATCCATACTGCTCTAGCTTAGAAAGATATTTCAACTTCCCCTATATTCTGTTACATATTTCTTACTTCCCAGACTTCAGTCCTTTAGTAAGAGCCATGTGTGATGCCTTCCCCCTACCCAGATGAACTACAGGTAGCAACTTTAACTGTTGTTATGTGCAGGGTTGTTCAGAGGAGAGTGACAGTATTCACTCTTGAATCTTGCATAGCAGCTGTACTTATGCATTTAGCACATGAGCTTTACCACTCTTTCAGGTCCTCAGATGGTAGTGATGGTAGAAGCTATAGAGTTGACAGGACTCGTGCATTTTTACTAGATATGTAACCCATAACACTAACATTTTACCAGGCTGCTATCAAGGTGACAGTGGATTTAGCAATACTTTTTCTACATGCAACAAGTCCTGTTGCTTTATAGTAGAGATCTTCCTGCAAGCAGCAGCATATGTTATGTGCTATGGATTTCTGTTGACATAGCTGATTTTTCATGTGTCTATGTAGCACTATATTGCTTATTCAGAAATACTCAGTCTATGGTATTGGTGAACTTTTCTTATTTCAGGATGGTGAAGACTTGATGGATGAGAGTGTACTGAAATTTTACACTCAACAATGGGAAGATTATAGGTTTTCAAGCAAAGTGCTGAATGGGATTTGTGCCTACCTCAATCGACACTGGGTTCGTCGTGAGTGTGATGAAGGTCGTAAAGGAATATATGAAATATACTCAGTAAGCATTTTAAAGAACTTTTTCTTTTCAAGTATTTTATTAACTGGTTTTAAAGTGTAATTAAAACATATATTGTTGGAAATATAAATAGATCTCTACTGTGTGCCTGGCCTTCTACACCACACATCTGCTTTTGCTTCACACAAATCACTCCTTAAAACTCACTATTTGTATGAGGTACACCAGAGTGTGGTTGTTATACATTGTTCTCTTATGGTAAATTACTTTTTAAACCAAACCAAACCAAGCAAAAAGCTTCCATGGGCCTTACCCTGGCTCTTGTTGAGCCTGAAAGAAAACAGACAGGAAAGCAGTTGGCAACCACAGCCTTTGTGTTCTGTAGAGTCTTCTTATGAGTTCTACCTTCCTTCAGTATTTCTTCTCTTTGAGTGCTTTTCTGATACTTACCATGTAATTAATAGTGTTCATTAACAGTATGCACATATGATGTATTAATGAAACTGAGTAGAATACACCCCCCCCCCCAAGGAATAGGTTCATTGCCTTTGTTTTGTTAGCACAAACAAATGCTCATCTCTACAGTCTGTTAAGATTTAATCATCAGTATGTTTGTAACATTTAATTGGTTCTCTTCTAGTTTTGGATTAGTTTGAGTTCCAATCATAAATGAATAACACTTTTTTGTACATGTAAATCAAATTAAAAAGGGTGAAGACATTTTTGGAAAGTGGAAATGAGCTTTTTGCTCTCCAAACACTTATCAAAAGTACACATTCCCTCCCATCCCTAAACTTTAAAATGTTTAATTTTAATGTATGAGAGATTTTGATTGCTACTAGTACACTAAGGAATTAAGAAGTCCCTTTATACTGCCTCTGCCTCTAGCACTAGAAGTGACTCAGAATTTGTCTACGGTGTGGTTGCAGAATCTGATTGTCACATATGTAGGTACAGCTTACACTAATTTTAAACTAGCTAGCTTGGTTACTGGTCAGTGGAGCTGCAGCAGCACTCACTCCAGCCCAGGCTGTATGAGCCCACCCAGAACCACGAGTAATTACATGCTACTGCAGCTTCACTGCTCAGATACTCAGACTAGCTAACTTAAAGCTAGCTCAGGCATGTCTATGCGTGCCAAAACATATCAGTTGATTACAGTGTACATATCCACAGAAGGTAGATGGGAAGCTATCTGGATGACTTTGCAAATAGTCATAAGTCGGGGAGGAGGAATGTATTTGACAGAGTTGCAAGCTTACATGATATCTCTTTCCTGCTCCACATCTAAATAAGTTAAATCATGTAATGTGCAAAACTTATTTCTTTGCTTTCGCTGCCACCCAAGATGTTATTCTGTGCTGTGGTGGTGACTGCCATCAGTATTGTTTGTAATTTTTTTTTTCTGGACATGTATTTTTCATACAGTTTAATAGCTGCTGCAAATATTATCTTATGCTAGGTTAATAGTTGTTTCCTTTTCCTCTACCCCCCTTTTACTGGCTTTCCATCTTGCACAAAAATTTAATTCTTTCTTCTTTTCAGAACTATTTCTGATAGCCTCCAGATCTGCTCTCCTTTTCTTTTCCTTCCCTGTCTAACAGGGTGTATTCCACATACGCCTGTTTTCCTGATTGTGTATTCTTCTGATTTCTGGCTATGCTAGCTACCTTGTGTGAATGCTTGCAGCCAGCATATAAGCATACATTAAACGTCTCTGTGTTAAGCAGCTCTGACTCTAACAGCCTTTTTGTTATATGACTGCCACTGTCTAGCCTCCAACAGCATTGATTACACTTGGGAGCATGTCCCCAAAATCCCACAATCCATAATTTTTCTCAAAACCATGTACTCTTCAATATCCAGCCATTTCCTGGACCACTCAGAGATATTATGGTCGGTTTGTTCTTTTAAAGATGCAGTACCAAGCAGCTTGCCACATTAACTGGAATTAACATGTTTACTTCAACACAGTAGTGGGTTAGTTGTGATTAAAAATTAAAAAAAAAAGTTAGCATTTTAAGTGGCTTCTCTAAAGGATAGACTTAGAAATGGTTTCAAGCAAATAAAGGTAGACAAACACTTTCTAGGGACTAAGATTTAAAACAAGCTACAGTCTTAGTTCATGGTAGTTTTCTTACCAATGTACCTTCCTGTAAAATGGCTGACTGCCCTGTTGGTCATGGTCTTCCACAATCAAAGCAGATTCCTTGGTCTTAGGTGTAATATAATGTAGGGTTCTTTGACTTTCTCTTTTTGGTCTAGTGCATGTTTGAAATGGATTTTTCTAGACTTCCCACCAAAATAAAAGTCTTTCAAGCTCTGAGGAAGGGGACGTGGAATCTTGTGGTGAAGGATGATTTCATGCTGGTTCCTTCCTCTGATGTTTGCAAAAATGCAGTTTGATCTATTTGTGCCATCTGCATTCCACTGATGTGATGCTGAGTGGTTATTCCCTCCCTTTTTCACTTAATTGTGCTGTTTACCTTCTGTGTAAATTGCATTCACATAATCTTTTAATGCACCTAGGAAAAACCTTGAAGGTTGTCTAGGTTGGGGGTAACTGACACACATTTTTATAACATAAGTTCCAGTATGCTTGTAATTTTGAATTTGTCCTCCTTGCATACCCCACATAATAATGTTACTGATTGCTATTGTATTTTAGTTTTCTATTGATATCTTACATGACATCTTCTAAATACAAGTTATGACATTAGTGAGTTAGAGCACACTGAACTGATCAGGCCAGCTGAAACTCATTATCAGATACCAATGAGTTCCTTAAATGAGATGATGTTAGAGTCATGGGCTACAAATCCTTTTCCATTTCACTCCCTGTTTTTGAAACAACCTTTCTGTAAAATGTTCAAGGCAGCTTGTTGTTCCTCTATATTATTTCTGAAAACCAGACTAAACTGCCGTAATCTAACAGTGATACTCTCCCTCGCACTTGAACTTTGTTGTACTCATTTGTGAATTTAGGTTGTTCTATGGTGAGGGAATCTTTATTTTAATTTTTGCATAGTATGTATTTTATTTCACTATAAAAATACCTCTACATTCAGTGGGAGAATAAAAAAACTTTGTGTATCTTAACTAAGTACTTATCTCCTAACCTGCAGAGACTTATAAACTGTAAGGTGAGAAGGGACCATTATGATCATCTAGTCTGACCTCCTGCACAACACAGGCCACAGAACTTCACCCATCCACTCCTGTAACAGATCCTTAACCTAAAATTGAGCTATTGTCCTCACATAATGATTTAAAGACTTCGGGGTATAGCGAATCCATCAGCAAGTGACCCGTGCCCATGCTCCTTTCCTGTCTGTTCCAATTCAAGTCCTACATCGGCCTGTAGTAGGAAAACCCATGTTTTATAAAGGTAATTAGAAGAGTGGAATATTTGTCAGGGTAAGTATTGGACAGTCCCATCTGTCTTGGGGGATCAGGAAAACAGGAGTTAAAAATATTGCTATGGGATCATTTAGAGTTTGGATATAGCTGTGAAGCATGTAAATTTTCCCTGTGATAGCTTAGGTAACTGAGACTTGCTTACCATACCAAATAGTTTCTTTAAAGTAACTATTTAGTGTACTACAAAATTTCAGTTTTCCATGAAAGATTACCGTGCATATGTAACCCTTTCTTCTTTTCTCCTCCCTTCCCTAATGTTAGCTTGCCTTGGTGACCTGGAGGGACTGTTTGTTCAGGCCGTTAAATAAGCAGGTACATATTTTATAGCTACTGCATTATTTCACAAGGTTAGTATTAAAATGTCATAAGTAAATATTTCAAGATGCACTGCAAAGGGGAAGAAAAAACCTTTTGCTATTCCTTCAAGATGTTAAAAAGAAAATATTTTTTTCTGAATGGAGAAGGGGCTAATGTATTAAGTTCCCTCTTTGCTGGAGAGGACCCTGGCATCTTTGTAGGAAAGGATGCTGGTCCTAAATGAGAACAATTTCAGCTGACTCCACTTTGTAAGTGTGGATGCTGATTTGTGTCCAGTTCTACAACTGAAACTGTATCTCACTTACAGGTTTGAGGCCTTAGATTTTCCTGCCATTACAATGAAACCTGAATTTGGGATGGCATTGTTGCTATTAATATAGCTTCTAATGACTAAGATTCATTTCAGATTAACTAAATTTATTGCCTTGTGACAAAATGCATTTAAAAAGCAAGGATAACTCATCACAGTATATGTTGTCAAGATGTATACATTATGTCAACTGTAATTCAGCTTTAATTTGGCAGTACTTGTACTGACTGTAAAATAGTGTTTTATAACAATGAATTTTTAGTTATATGGGACATCAGCTGCAGCATCTGTTACATGTAAGGGATGGGAAGAGGTTGCTAGTTTTGTGTGTGCGTTACACATGTATGGGTTAGCTAAGTGTGGATTGGCAAGTTTTTACAGTATATTTCAAATGTAAACAAGCAGAATTTATTAAACCAAAATGCAGAGGTTGCTTATATATTAAAGAGGAACAGAAAAAGAGACAGAGAGATGCTTTCATATTTATTTGCAGTTCATTAACTGGGGTACTAAATTAAACTTTCTGATATACAGTTTTCAGTGATGTTTCTGGAGACCCTCTTCAGTGTTAAGATTAGCGCATTTCCATAAATCTTTCTTTCAGGAGTTTGGGTTGTCTTGAATGTGGAAGTACATGCCTGATTAATTACTGTGTGTGTTGACCAAATAATTGGTTTTAATGTATTTTGACTCATTTTTAATCCGTGTTTTAAAAGGTAACAAATGCTGTGCTGAAACTCATAGAAAAGGAAAGAAATGGTGAAACCATCAACACGAGACTAATCAGTGGAGTCGTACAATCCTATGGTAAATGAATTTTTCTTAAGGTTTTCTTGTAGCCTGTGGGAAAATCTCCCACCAGAGTCCCAAAGCAGTGTTTTTACAGTAGCTGATTAAGAGGTATTTCTGCAGTAGAATAAACTTTTAGTAGTGTGATTTGCCAAGTAAAAATGTAACTTTACTCCAGCTGCGAATGAGGGAAATAGACAGACAATATAGACCTCTAAAGCAAAATAACAAAATAATGCAACGTTTTCCATTTTGAGAATCTCATAGCAAGGAATAATGAGAACTCTAAGCATGTAGTAGATTTTCTTTGGTGATGGTCCTTACAATTATGACATTCTCGGGATATGCATGGTTGCTATGTGCTTGAGTCTGGACACTGATTGCAAAACGTTCCATTGGCCTGCCTTGCACCATAGCTCTTGTGGTCTGAACCAAGGACATAAAGGATGGTACTTTATGGCACATCTCCTGTTCCTTCTTAACACTGCAGGGATCTGAGTTGGTATCTTCCTTGTCAGCTCCTTTTTTACTGCATCATTACTGTAAGATATGTATATATGTAGTTTGCATAGTCATCATGGCATAGTCTACATAGCAGAGTTGCATAAGGTTTTTGCTGCATCTGGTGCCTTTTTTTTCCTTCTGAGAAGTTTGGAATTACGTTGAGAGTCCCAGGATTCAAAAACTGTTTTCTGCCCTTACTCCATTTGAGAGCAGTGATCACCAGTTCTACCTCTGCTGCTCGTGTTTCTGCCAAGTGCAGCATGTGTTGCTCATTTTCCCTCAGAACTTGTGAAGGTTGGGAATTGAGACTCAGAAAACATCTCACAGACAAGGCAATAAATCCCTATATCCCTATTCAGATCAGGACTGGTGATTCCCCGCCCCCATTAAGTAGCCTCAGTCTCCTGCAAACATGAGCTTGGGAATGGAGGCTGGAACTGTTAAGTCTAAGAGACACAAGGCCTTTCTCATAGACTTAAGATAAGCCATCTTTGTCTAAAAAACCACACCAAAGAGAGTGGATCCCTCCACATCAGAGCCAGCATCCATAGGTGTTAAGGACTTAGTCTGAAGTAAATCTTCTTTATGGAGAAGGTGGTACTCCAGAGTATGGATTCGACAGTTCTGACATGGCCTGCAACTGTGAAGGCTCAGGATAAACAGTTCTTGGTGATGCCAAGAGAGCTGATGCAGTACCCATAGTAACTTGTCCCAAGAAGGGCTGACCATAGCAGTAATCAGTGAAGCTCCAGTTCTGACAGCTCTACCAATGGACTTCCCTTGTATTGCGGAATGGTCAAAGATCTGGGTCTCTCTGGAGGACATCTTTGCTTTTCCCTGTCTGCAATCAGCTCTCCTACTGGGAACCATCTCTATTCCAGGTTGCAGTTACCCCGTAGGAAAGTGCTGTCCTGATGAGGCAGAATTGTTCTTCCACCCCCCTTGCCAGTCTTCTGGTGCAATCTTTGGTACCATCAAATCTGCTGGAGATAAAGGATCAGATTTTCTCTTTGGATGAATGTGAGGCTCTTCAGAAGTCTCTTGGCATCAAGCAGATGAGGCACAAGAGATGAGCCCCTGAACATAAGCATTTTGGCCTTCAATCAGATACAGTTAGCAAAAAGACAGTGCTCATTGCCATAGGGTCCTCCTCTACCAGTTGATCTATCCTACTAGCAGTATTGGGAACTCTGGGAGAACCTACCTAGACATCCAGTATTGGCTCAGGAATTCTTATTTGCTAAATCCAGATACTCACAACCAACCGTGCTGGAATACTCAGAAGGGGAAGGGGAATAGTCTCTGATGATACCAGGAGCAATCCCATCATCTTCACCAGATGAGGCAGTTATTCCGTTTTCTCTGTCTCTGCCAGGCAGCTTTAAATAATGTAAAGAGCTTATGCACAGGGTGTGTGCAGAGATGCAGGTTCAGCTTGCGGAAGTCAAGCCTCAGCAAAATTTACTAGATATTGAGCAGACCCTGCCAACCCCAATCAGGTTGTCCTGACCACCCCATCCATGAGCACATTATGAACCCAAAGAAGGAGGTTGGTTGGTTTGTCTTTTTTGTGCACCCATACCTTCAGATCGCCAAGAAGTGATACTTTGCTACCCTAAGAGGGGAGAGTTTTATTCTCAACCACAGTCTGACTTTTTGATGGTGCAGGTGGCTATTGAGCAACCCAAACAATACAACCCAATGCCTGTTCTTTCTGATACAAAGCACAAGCAACTCGACTTTCTAGGGAGAAAGTCTTCTCTTCTACAACTTTTGAGTTCACAATCTCAAATAATCAGACCCTCTAGACCAAATGTGATTTTACTAATTACGATATTAAAAATATTTTTTGATAAGCCCCTTAAGGAAGATTAAGATCTGCTTCGAGGCCTTTATGGATAAGGGCAGATTGGTGGCCTAACTTCCCTCCAAGCCTCAGCGGATGCTGCACCTAGGGAGTTGGCTACGGACATTGTTAAGATGAGAGATTCATGATTACAAACCCTCAGGTTTCTTTAGAAAGGTACAGAGTACCAGTCAAGATCTGCCCTTTTATATTATCAATTTCTTCCACAAAAAGATGTCGGTCTGCAAACCTGAAGACTTGAAAACAGCATTTTGCTCACTGTCCATTTGTATTCCTCCCCACAAAGGAAAACACTGTAGATAAAGGTGCAGCGTAAGACTATCTCCTCAGCCATTTTGCCACCACTGTTCCCAGGAGGCACCAGTCAAGAGACAGAGGGTTTATAGACTCAGGAATCAACCCTCTGCTACATCCACCACCACATCAAACTATAACCCTCAAGCAAATAGCAAAGAGTTTCTTTTGATGGGACTGTTAAGATCTATGACTACAGTCTTTGTGGGGTTCTCACAATTAATTGACTTAGGAAATAAGAAATAAGAGGATGTGATGATCCTACTCTGTTTAAATTCTTAACTGAATATCATATGTTCATACATTGGGTTAGGCTAAGGACATCCTTTTAGCTTCATTTCTGATTTTCCTTATTTAGTGGACTTGGTAGACTTTTGAACTCATCTGAAGTTCATGTTTGTGTAAAATAACTATGTATTTTCAAGGACTTTGTTCTTTTCCAGCAGCTAATATAATGGGATAATGGTCTGTGGACAGCACTCTTAAATGCTATTGTAATTCAAATGATGATTAAAATAAAGACAACTTTTTCACTAGGTGTAATATGTATATGTCTCAAGGAAGAGACTCAAGAGGCTAAAGGAATAGAATACTTTTGTTCCAAAGGTCAAGTCATAAAAATCAGTTGTCTGTAATGTGGTTTTTATTCAGATAGAAACTGTAAACATACAAAGCCAACCACCATTTCATCTGTTCTTAATAAAGTTGCTTCAGTTACTTTTTTTTATATGAAATAGATTTCAGGTGAATTGGGGCATCTGTCGGTGCACCTTATTGGTTTAGAAGTAAGGATGCACTTGTGTAGTTCATAATTAATTGCAAAGAGAATTAACAAAACATTTTATATTCAACATGTACAGTAGATAATTTAACAAAGGATAAATTAATCATGGTGTACTTTGGTTTCTAGTGGAACTGGGGCTGAATGAAGATGATGCGTTTGCAAAGGGACCTACACTAACGGTGTATAAAGAATCTTTTGAATCTCAGTTTCTCGCTGATACAGAGAGGTTTTACACAAGAGAAAGTACTGAATTCTTGCAACAGAACCCAGTCACAGAATATATGAAAAAGGTAAGCGATTACTAAGTAGTGCGAGATTAGTACTTATTTCCTGGATCCAACTGTCCATTAAAAGTAAGTGCTAATGCAGATATTTGAGGTCTTAATTATTGTAATAAAGCAAAAACTACTTGCTGTCTTTCCACTTCTGTTTGAACAAAAATGTTCTTATTCTTCTCTGTGTTGCTGCTACCTGGTTTGAAATTGCTCCCCTTTCAAGTAATTACTGTGACTTGAAGCTCTCCTTTCTTAATGGACAAAGCAGAACATGTGATGGAATGAATCCAGGTACATCAAAGGCCAGTCAGATTTTCCAGTGAATTAGGTATTAATTGTGTTTCAGGGTCATTGGTTTATAACTTCAGTTCCAGCACCAGGAGCTGGACTCATATATAGGTCTGAAAAGGCTGCATTGTTAGGTACCATTGGCCACCAAAAATCTCTTTTCCATCATGGAGCAGATTTTTTGGAAACTTCAGCAGAATTCTCATTGCGATCATTTTTTATTTCAGCAAGGGGGAGAGAGCGTGGCTTTCTTCCTTGGTTTGCAGCCTCTGAAACTTGTCATAGTGTGAAGATATTTCTCCTGTCGCTTCACCAGTGGTCCAGCTATGTTAGTGCAGACCAGAGACTGGTCTCCTTTTCTGACATTAAAACAAGTCATTGACCTTCTTTGTGGCTTTTGTGTTTTTGCCTCAGTTAATGCCTGTCATCAGCATAATCCTTCAAGCACTTTTCATTCTGCCAAGCTTCCAAGAGTGAGTGTGTAGCTTATGAGCCAGTGTATGCATTGAAATAGCACATTCTAATGGACCCTGAATCTGGTGAACCATTTTCTTGTGACTTGGTTCTCAGATTTCATCTTATCATATCATATCATAGGGCTGGAAGGGACCTCGTGAGATCATCGAGTCCAACCCCCTGGGAATTGAACCCAGGACGTTCTGCATGTTAAGCAGAGGTGCTAGCCACTTCTTGCCTGCAGCTGAAATCCATATGGACTCTCCAAGTGATCAAGACTCATGAGAGGCTGTGGAGGATAAAGTGTGATTGCAAACAAGAAAAGGACTGAATATTGTATTTTAAAATCATTATTTGGTTTAAGCATTGAGGCTATCTCTGTCAAAACATGCCTTTCCTGTTTTTAAGAGACAGAGGCTGAGATCCTCAAACATACTTAGGTCTTGATCAACTCTTTGTTATTCCTAACTTCCTGCTGCTTAGTGGAATCATCAGCCTCAAAACACCTTCCTAGTTTTCTATACAGTGCAAAGAGAGACTTGTGAGTCTTCAGAAGCCAGCAAGCTAAGTTCCCTACTTACCTGGGAGTGAAATGCTGAGGAGAAGGGTTTAGGTTAGTGGTACCCTCAGGTACTGGGTTACAGTGCCCCCTGCTGCTACCACCAAAAAACTGGAATGCATTGCTGAAAGGTGTAATTGTTGGGTTGCAGGCTTATGTGATTTTTTTAAACTGGGTCCTGAGAACAAAATGTTTGAAAACTACTAGTATAGATCTCTAGGAGTTGACCAGGTGCCCCTTGCTAATGGGCCAGAGATAAGCACCTCATTCCACTTAGCATTCTCAGTGGCAAAAGCCTTTCCTGGAGTTACACACCGAAGCCAGGTCAGCCAGTTAAAATCCATTCTGGCACCTCTGAATTTGGGGTAGGTATTGGGAGTCAGTCAGCCTAAGAAACATCTGTACTCACGTTCCAATAACTTGAATTAGCAATTGCTATTTCCTTTTTGATTCATTGCTTTGTCTCTGTCTGGCCTCCCTAAATAAAAACCTACACCACACAAATAAAAATTGAGTCAGTATTAGTTACAGCAGTGAGGAGTGAGGGAATCTCAGTGCAGTAGTTCTCAGTCTAGACTGCGGTGTGCAAACTGGGGAGGCAGGGGAAGGGATGCAAAGAAACTGGGGTCTCATGGGCCCAGCAGGATATAACAGTGGGAGCAGAATAAACAGATTGGATTTTGCAGGGCAGGATGGAAATGGGATTTTTAAAAGTTGTTCTTCTGTGCTACAAACAACAAGAACATCATGGTCAGCAGCTGCCACTCTCTTCCACCAATGCAGAAGTAAGGATGGGCGGGAGGGGGAGGACACAGATTCCGTGAAGAGTAAGTGGAGGCTCAACTGGAAAGGTTTGTGTGCCACTGATCTAGACAATGGGTTTAGCCAGGCTTTTTCATTACAGGCTTCCAAAAAAAGCTGTCAGAAGGTCACAGCATCTATTTCAACAAGCAAGCATTAGTCACAAATTTACAGAGTTTAACAGCATCCCAGACAACCTTGGAGGCCTGTAAAATACTGAGGGGAAACTTCATACACAACATACATGGGAAAATGTAGTTTAAATTCAAACACTAGGGAATGGTATATAAGAGGAAGGTGAGGTCAAATCACCTGTGGTGGTGAGAAGAGAATCCGTAGTCCTTATTCATATGGAAATTTGACTGTGTGAAGTCAGGGCTAAATAAGGACTATGGAGTCTTCTCTCATTACTACAGGTGATTTGACCTCACCTTCCTCTATATCAGGGGTCTCAAACACGTGGCCTGTGGGCTGCATGCGGCCCCTAAAACTGTTTCCTGCAGCCCACGACAACTCTATTATTACCAATATTTGCAATGTTGTTGTATGAAAAGGTTTCAGTGGTGCGGCCCTCAGGCTAAAATACTAGTTCTCATGTGGCCCTCATGGTGACTTGAGTTTGAGACTCCTGCTCTGTATGCTGTTTCCCAGTGTTTGAATCTAAATTACTGCACTGATTTGCTGTAACAGCCTGACCTGATCCTAAGACTTTAAACTCCCCTGCATTTAGTTTCTTCCAATTTTGTAAGTTCCCCATCTTCAAAGCATCTAATGAAGTGGGGTTTTCTCCCATGAAAGTTCATAAATTTGTTAGTCTTTAAAAGTGCCACAGGATTCCTTGTTTGTTTTGCTGAACTAGACTAACACGGCTACCACTTTGGAACTGGAATATTCTGACTCCAAAACTGCAGGAGGATTAAATTTTCCTCGCTTTCTGAGATGATCCTTGTGCTCATATACTGTGGTGAGCTCTGCAATAAAAACACCTGGAATAGAATTGTTCTTCCCATATTTACTTACCTAGTTGGTGGTAAATTGGAATACAGTTCAGCAGTTTTCTGCTATGTAAGGCATCAGTTCAGGCAGACATGAGGTGCTTCAGGGAAGACTGTTGCAAACCACTCAGTTGCGTGTTAGTGAAGGGGCTTGAAACAGTCTTCCGTATTGGTAAAGTGAGATTACAGAGAGCAATTTGCACTCGACTCAAACGTCTTTTATGCTTAACTGCCGTGACCTATATCTTGGTGAGGATAAATGATAGTGTACGATAATTTCTAAACCCCTGCTACTGTAATACATTAGTGTCCATAAACATTACAGCACTGTGTAATATGCATGTGGAGGGTCAGATATGATTATGATGTAGGGGGGCTCCAGTCATAGGTTTAGATTCTGGAAATTTCTTAATTGGAATCGAGAAATGGACATTTAGCCATGCAGATAGATTTTCTGGGTTGAGGTCCCTTCCACCACTGTGATTCTGTGAAAGAAATTGCTCTCACTCCATGAGAAAATAGGAGGATTACATTTAGGGCATCCAGTGTGGCCACAGGAAAAGAATAGATTCATAGAGAGCCCATCACATTTAAAAATCACAAATTCAGTACTGTTCTTACTTTGAGACATCTAAGTTACCTAGAACCGATCAGAGAAATATTTACTTTTCCCCTGTAATTTTATTACTATGTGTTTTTCTTCTGCATGATCATTGGTTTCCATTGTTGGTTTTTTGTGGATACGTCTCCATCCTTTTGCTTTGAAACACTTCTTAAAATAGAGTTATGAGAACCCAAATTGATCAGAGGAATTCAGCAGGTATCGTATTGGAACTTATGTTGAGCTTTTTTGGGAAATGAATAGATTTCAAGTTGATTTTGTCCCTTTTGATTGATAAATTTCTTGATATTACCTAAAAGAAAAGGATAAGCAATGGCATCTCTTGATTCACAGAAACATAGGAAATGCTATGGATCAAAACATTAGTCCTTGTAGACCAGCATCCTGGACTCTGGGCAGTACCAAATGCTTCAGAAGATGCAGTAAACCTTACAGTGGGTAATTAAAGAAGAATTTGCCTATGGGAAAGGTTGATTCCTGTCACCGCTGACTAGAACTTGGTTTTTGCTCTGAAATATGGGGCTTAATAGCCTTTCTAAAATCTTTAACTTCTTAAAAACCATTTTCAGTCCTTAGTCTCCTAACTGCAGAAGCTCATTATCCAAATATGTGCTTATCACCTCTGATGATACCTGTTATAGAAATGAGTTTAGCTAAAGACTTTAGTGTCAGTGCGATTTTTATTTTTATACTAGGATTTTCCATGTGCCTGATGTGTAGGTTTAAAACTCAGTGTAAGCTTGTCCCTATTGTTATCTTTCCTGTTTAGTCCGTACTTTTAAGTATTAGGAACATGAGTAAACATGTCATCTAATTTCCCATCTATTTTGATGGGAGTCTTTTTGTAAAAATATCATAATCTGTAACATCCTCCAACAGTGCTGCTTTTACAGATTGTTTATAAAGAAAACCTTTAGCATATTCTACAAATGAAATAGAGAGAATTCGTGGCTGTCGAAGCAAATTCCATTTTACTTTTTGGAATTAACCACTTTTTCCTAGTGACAGTTAGGATTTTGGATCAGAAGAAATATGGTAAAACCAACTAAAGTCCAGTGGCCCTTTAAAGCCTAACAAATTTCTTGGGGCATAAGCTTTTGTGGTCTCCAATCCACTTTCTCTGATGCAAGTGGGTTGCAGCCCATGAAAGTTTATACCTGAAGAAATTTGTTAGCCTTTAAGGTTCCATGGGACTTTCACTGTTTTTGCTATCTAGAGATTACTATGGCTACCTCTCTGGAAGAAATATGGTGTGTATGTCAGGCTCCATGCGTCAGAATAAATGCTGGTGCAAGTCATAATTTTAGGAGCATTTTCATTTTCCTGTGTGTTTATGAACACTTAAGATTAATTCCTTGGCACATACTTTAAAAATGCCTGCATTTGTTCATTTTTATTTAAGCATGAAGGACCTTCTGTTCATATTTTTAACTGTTTACTGGAAAGCTTCCTGTTTTAAAACTCTACAGGTGCTGTGACTTGGTTGCTTCCTTGTTTCTTTTGAAAACTTCCATTTAGAGGCATAGGACAAAAACATTTGTTCTGTGATCTTTTTTTCCACTTTAACAGACTAGAAGAAAATTAATTACTTGAACACAGATACGGAATATTACCTATAAACAAAAGGAAGCCACACTTTTCTTGAGAAAACTGTAATGTTGCATGAACGTAATTCTAAAAAAATTCAGTTTACACTGTAGTCATTGGTTTTACTGTTATAATATCTCAGCTTTTATATATATGTATGTGTATCTTTCTTCTGTAGGCAGAAGCTCGTCTTTTGGAAGAACAGCGTAGAGTTCAGGTGTATCTCCATGAGAGCACACAGGACGAATTAGCACGAAAATGTGAGCAAGTACTTATTGAAAAACACTTGGAGATTTTTCACACAGAGTTTCAGAACTTGCTGGATGCTGACAAAAATGAAGGTGAGTAGGTTCAAATTTAAGTTGGATTTTCTCAGAGATTATGTTCCTTAATGGTACTGATGATCGTAATGGTGCTAGCATTGGTGGTTTTGCTACATGTACGTCAAGAGATAGGATAAACACAAAAGAGATGTTAAAATCTCAGAAGTGGTCTGAAGGATATTTTAATAAAATTCATAGAATCGTCTTGGTGGCTTCTCAAAATACTGTTCATTGTCACAAATCAAAGGCATAATAGAAGAAAAATGAGGAAAATCATACCATGACAGACTTAAGATCATTTTTATTAAAGCATCCGGATCCTTTTATTACAGGAAATTGGTCTTAAGTGATACTAATAGAAATGAATATAAACTTTGTTAGATAACATCATCTAAAATGAAGAGTATAAGAGCTGTGAAAGAGAATTTGAAGAATAAATAAGCAAAGGAATATTCATGAGAAATTACTTGAAGCATCATAGATGTAAGACATCTATGGGAGAGACAGAGAATCTGACTAATACCAAGAATTTTGCAGAAGAAGCAGTCAAACACAGGGACAGCTAGGTGACTTGTTTGTGTAGAACTCTTCATCAGAGATCTTGATGGAGGATGATACATCTGACGTGGAGTTAAGCTTTACAGGAAGTGATGATGGATGCTGTGTGTGAAATAAAGGTTTCAGAAAAAAAAGCAAAAGAACTGAATAAATGATACCTTCCAATTCTGGTGATTTTAATCTGAAGAAAGAGAGAAGAAATAAGAATGAAATAGCTGTGATAACATAAGGAAATAATTACTGAAAACAACAACTGTAATGGAGGATTAAAGTGGCCTAGAGATGTCCTGTCCCACCCCACCCCACCCCCCAAGATACTCACGGTTATCCCAGTAAATTAGACCAGTAGACCTTTCCTTCACTAACGGGAAGGAAATCTAAGAAACCAATTATTGTACTAAAAATATTGATAAAGGATGTCAGTGGAGTTAGTAGGCTGAAAAAAGTTACAAACTGTCACAGCTGAAAATATAAATTTGTGTACACTTTTTACCTTTCCATAATAGCTATTGAATGATTGCCAGTGTAAATTAAAATTTTTCCTCCCTAATTCAGGTAGTTTTGCAATACATGGATATTGAACAATAAGCAACTAATGCCTTTATAAAACATAAATCTCTTCTGAAAATTTGAATTTCTTGCCCAGTCATGACATATTCTCTTGGCCTAATTAGCCTGTTTTAACAGACTTTAAAAATTATGTGTACTAAACTTCTTCTGGTTCATGTGAGGTTTTGAGTGTAGCATATAAATTCCTTTTTCATAAAACATGTAAAAATATATTTATTGTGCACATTTGACTACCTCACCCAGTCTGTGAGCATCAAGTTTACCAAATCTCTGAACAGCTTTTAAACAGCCACCACTTTTTAAAAGGTTTCCTTTCCTCTTAAACTGATTCATCTTGTACGATTGACAGTAAATTGTTCCTTGATCGTTTTAAGCTCCAGTATCTTGTGACTTAGCGTGGCTAGAAACAGCTGCATTAACCTACTGACTGGAGATTCAGTCTTAATATAAATAATTTGTATGGCTCGAATCAAGGAATATTTATCACACGTCTCAAGGCATTGAATCTAACCTAAAGAAACACTGAAGTAAACTATTTTAGCATTGAAAACTTTATATAGCTAGACTGTAATATATTCTTTATAGCTCATCTCTGAGAAGCATGCTATCTTTGAGGTCATCCCATATGTAAGGTATGTTAGACACAGTATATTGCACACCATTCACTCTTGATGTGTTGTATAATTGCTTAAATATATTATACAAGTGTAGTATAGGACATGTTCATTAGTAGGCCAATAGCTAGGCACATTAGTAGAATTACTGAAGGAAATAATTATTTTTACTGGACACGGGGTGTAAGACAACTTAAGAAAAATTGTTTAATAAATCCATGAAAACTTGTGGCACTGTTCTGTAACAAAATTTTGCACGTAACTCACTTTTTCAGGTTTCACTCCAAGACCACATGAACACTTGGTTTTATTTTGCCTCAGATTTCCCATAGTTGCGAACACTGTTTTGTTTCTACCAATGGGATGATTAAAAAAAGCTTCAGAGGGTTGGAAAAGAATAGAATAGAATCATAGGGTTGGAAGGGACCTCATGAGATCATCTAGTCCAACCCCCTGGGGCTTTTAGATTAGTGCTGTGTATACCTGCTCTGAGCAGGGTTAAACAACCCAGTACTTATGCTGATGACCGTCACACTGCATTAATGCTCCCACTACTGTTACTAATGGTGGTGCTGAAACAGTAGCATCAATTATAGAAAACTTGGTGGCAACAAAGCCTAATTTAGATACTCACAGATGAGTTGCATGACATACAGCAGTGTTTCCCAGCTTTTTTAGTAATACAGCACACCTCAGTGAGACACACAGTTCCATGGCACGCCCACTTTTTTCAGCTGAAATAATTACTCATAAATCTTGCATTTACTATGTTTAAGATCTTACTCAAGGGGTTTGCAACATAGTGTGTCCAACAAGCTAAAGAAGGATCAAATGCATTAATGTTTCAAATCCACCAGAAAAAAATGCACATCATCCCAGTTTTGCCCTTTTGGTCACCTGTGTTTAGAATGTTCACATTTTAGAATCGAAAGACTGATACCTTGCTTTTAGTTTGATGATTAATTTTCACAAGCTTTATGAGTTATAATTTTGCTTGGATAGAATATCGTTTGAGATGAAACAATGTTTGTTTCATTACCTTTGTACAAAATTTCATGGCACACTTGGACAGTTGTCACAGCACACCGGTGTAGCACAGCACACTGGTTGAAAACCACTGATATGTGGCATCTTCTCTGACATGTGGAAACTTTATGAAGACTAGGTATAAGCTAATTTACTGTAGTTCATTTCTTGGTCTTTGTTCTTGATTTGTGTGTAGCTGTATTGGAAGTAAGAAGGGATTTTAATACTTAATCAGACTATATATACACATTTTTATTTTAGTAAGGTTTTGTCCTTCAGTGCCATCTAGCTCTTTGCAATACTCTGGCATTGTTTAATGTGAAATGTTTGGATTGTTATGTGATGCTATTTGGAAGTGTACATCTGTTGATGAATGTGTGGTTCTGTTCTTTGGCGGTTTTAAAAATGAGGAATTGGAGTACTGGGAGAGAGAAAATCATAGTTAATACATATGAGAGAGATTGGCTTCCTTTTCTTCCAGACTTGGGGCGCATGTATAACCTTGTATCTCGAATCCAGGATGGCCTTGGAGAGCTGAAAAAACTCTTGGAAACACACATTCATAATCAAGGTCTAGCTGCTATTGAGAAATGTGGAGAAGCTGCTCTAAATGCAAGTATCTGTTCAAATATAGTCTTATATCTGGCTACCAACAGTTCATCTTTTTAAGAGGTGAATGCCACTGACATCTGTGTGTGTGTATTTCTTCAGACTAAAAGTGTTGGGGACTAAACAGTTCACAAATGATTACAGCAGCTTGAAGATAAAATAACTATATAGTATTTCTGTATTATTGCTATTTTTTAAACGCTTTTTTTTTTCATTCACTGGCTGCTCACTTGGGGCATTGTAAAACAAGGCACAATATTACTAATTCTTGTTACAGTTTTCCCTTTCAAAAGGCATATGAAGCCCATTATTTCAAGAAGTGTCCTAGGTCTGATGACCAGATGTTTTTTATTCTGTACTGCATCAATGTACTTGTTCCGCTCGATTTACAATCTTTTTAATCAATTTGTTTGGGTTTTTCTACCTTGATGCCCAGTATTGTGTGCTCAGTGCAGCCATGTAAAGTTGAGACAAGGTGGCTGATATATCTTTTATTGACTAACTTCCATTGATGGAGGAGACAAGCTTTCAATCTTCAGAGTTTCTTTTCAAATCTGTGTAGCCCAAAAGCTTATCCTTCCCACAAATTGAAGTTGATAGAACGTGCCTCATCAATTATCTCTATCATAATCTGGGACCAACACAAATCTGCAAAACACTGTATAAAATTATTTCTTAGTACAGTGTTCTTAGTATCAAGGGAAAGTAGTGCTGATTAATCATAATGGGAATGGTTAAAAAAATAAATCTAATGAAGCACCTAATTTTAATCCACAGAGGTTAAGATTGCCTTAGTATTTAAATAACTTTTAAACACACACATTGCAGGTTATCAAACATTATTTTGCCAGATGCTTGAAGGAATTTTAATTTTACAGGGTAGAAAGGAAGGATCAGAGTACGGTCTCTTCATGGGGGGAAAAAAGGGAAAACTGAGCTCTGACTTCAGGGGGAGAATTGTGTCTAGTTTTCATAAAGACTTCTCTTACAAAAATAAAGTGACATCTTCAAAGTGCGTGGAGACTGTGGAAGGTGCAACTAAACTGTTTTGCTTTCTGAGCAAAGAAGTGGATGACTTTCTAGCATGTGATAAAATTCAAAGACTAATATGAAACAGGCAAAGAAAAATGTATGGAGTAGAGTTTGGGAGACAGATAGTTGCGTAGTGCAGTAAGAGTGCATGGTATTTTCAGACAACACTTTTCCACTTAACTACAAGAAAAATCTGTTAAGAAAGGGTTGCATGCAATATTTCAGTTTAATGATGATGGACAGAGGAAGGGATTGGAAGAAAAGAAGTGTTGATAGTCTAAGTTAGACAAACACAGGAAAGGAGGACAGAAGGCCTCAAGGTAATGGAGCAAGAAAGGGAGGGACAATAGATGAGAATTAGTCATAAGATGACACATACAAAGCTTCAAAAAAGTCTATTTAAATTTGAGAATAAGGATGGGCAAAAGAGATCATTTGTGAGGTTAGACTAAGCATTAGAAAAGAGGTCAGCAGTGAAGTCACACTAGCTGGAGAACGAGGACAACCAGATTAAGAAGGGAAAAGGCATGAAGACTTCAGTGAGAAGAAGAGGCAAAGGGCTAGTCTTCAGTGAGGGTGGCATATTTGACCCCCCCTTGGTCTGAACTTCCTGATCAACTACTTGGGTCTGTAAAGAGCCAATCAGCTCATCAGAAAGTTTGATCCCTAAACGCTCCCTTGGCACCTTGGGTAACGCTGAGTTGAATCAGTGCAGTGGACGTGCCGGGAGCAGGGAGGTCAGAACACTGGATATGCAAGTTATTTAAGTAACTTGCTTATCTCCATTTGACTGCTGCAGAAAAGGGCAGGCAATGTAGACCTGCCCAAAAGCATCAGTGAGGCAGGAAGAGAGGTGGGCAATGCATAGAGAGCAAGATTAGATAAACAGTTGTTAGGCTTTTTGTATATGGCAAATTATATGGCCATATAGTCACACATACAGTGTGGTTGGCCTTTTAGTTGAATTTGCCACACAAGGGAGCTTCAGGATCTAGATTTTTTGTTTATTTAGAGCACTGGTTCTCAACCTTTCGTGGGTCACAACACAAATGGTGGCATAACGGCGACCCTACATGACACATCAGCCCATCACCCTCAGGCCAAATCCGGCCATTTCCCCAGCTCTTCATGACACAGTTAACACTGCGTGGTAACACAGTAATGTGTCCCGACACAGTAGTTGAAAACCACTGATTTAAAGATAAATTTTATTGAAACTTGCCAACAATTTGTCCATTAGCTCTTCTTCACACTTGTAAACTATCTGTAAGTTTCTCTCTGGAAACTATGATAAAATAAGACATTACATACACACACACACACGCAAAAGAAAAGTTAGATCAAAATATAATACAAACCCACGTCATAAGGGCTGATGCATTAAAATTTGTTCCAATGTGACCTTTGTTTGAACAGTGTGGTTTCCACTTATGATAATTGTTAATACGTCAGCCCTAGACTTTCAGAAAAACATACAAATTATTATCCAAAAAAATGGAGCACTTCTTCCCCTGTAAGGTTTAAAGTTTCATAACAGATGGTTAAAATACGTATGTATCCGTGCAGCAAATAAGTATCCATTTACCAGACTAGTATGACATTTCACAAGTCATGCAGTGAAGCATTATTTACTTTCACATTGTCTTTAAGTCTGGTTGTAAAACTCACAATTTCTAGTGTTTTCATGGGAAAGCCAGGTGAGACTTCATCCTAGGTGGTTTGAGGTTAAAAGGCTGATCAGGCACTGATGGATTTCTGGCTCCTGCATCTAGAAGAGAAATCTGCCACTGCACGAATTGCAGCATTCCTCTGCAAGAGTCTAAAGTCCTAATATAGGATCTCTAGTCCAAATCCACACCCACAACTTCTGAACACTGCTCTGTTGTGGGTCACAAAGCTTTGTCTGTTCTCTCTTTCTTGACTGCTTTCCCTTTACAGCTTCTTTGCACCTGTCTTCCTGTTCCTCCCAATAGCCATCATCTCCATTGCTTTCCCCTGGGCACCTTCATGCCCACTTTCCTGAATATTAATTCTTCAGGAAAATAATTAATATTAATAATATTCATGTTAAAATAATATTAATAAAATACGTACTGAATGCTTTTTCCCTAACCGCTATGTACAGCTAATTTCCTTACCTTTCCAGTACCCATGACATGTAGTGTCTTCAAATAGGTCACTTTGTGATCAGGAGACTCAGTTTTTGTCTTACAAATGCTCCTGAGATTCTTCTTCTAAATGTTTCTTACTATCTGTCTGGTCTTGATCCTGAAGCTTCTTTGCGATATTTGTAACTATTCAGGAGGAACATTATTGTTGGCTTCTGGTTGCTCTCTTGTTTTATTTCATTGGGAATTTGAATGGTGATTTGCGTTCTAGTAAAATATTTAGAAGTAAGATCTTGTTACTGGAAAATACAGTTCATTGATCAATAAACCACAATGTGGCAATTTCTGAGAAGGAACTATGCAATTATATCAGTTTTTAATTAAACTTTTGTCTTGAAACATGTCCTTCTTGGATACTTACCTTACACTGGTTAAAGAGATTATTGTTTTTCCTTTTATGCTTTAAGCTGTGGCAGTATTTGTTATACATTCAACTTGTTCAAGTGTAACTTAGTCAGACCTGATTTCTATATACATACTTCTTACCATATTAATTACTAGAATGGGTTTTCCTTGTCACTTGAATGCATTTAGTTATTAGAATCCACCTCTCTGGTTTTTTTAATCACTTTTCATGTCTCTTTAAAAAAAAAAAAAATCACTCTGTAGTATCACTTGAGGATATTGGTCAGCTGCATTGTTTGGAGAAACTTGCAGACACTTAAATAAGTTTCATTGCAAGCAACAAGGCTGTCTTTTCTTTTAGGATCCAAAAATGTATGTACAGACGGTGTTGGATGTCCATAAGAAATATAATGCTCTAGTCATGTCAGCCTTCAACAATGACGCTGGCTTTGTGGCTGCACTAGATAAGGTAAAGTATGTTTAATGTCTGTGGTGACCATTAGATTTCTCTGATTTAGGGGATTTCCAGACTTTCAATGTCTTGTGTAATTTGCAGGCATGTGGTCGATTTATAAATAATAATGCAGTGACAAAAATGGCCCAGTCGTCCAGTAAATCTCCGGAGTTGCTGGCACGATATTGCGACTCCTTGCTGAAGAAAAGGTATGTTTTATGGGACAAGTTGAAAATTTGTTTTCAAGTGCTTTTTGTTTAAAAATTATTATAATCATAGTGGCAAGGTAAAATGACATTGCAGCTTTCGAAATATATTTACATTGGCATACACTTCATTCAAGCAAAAAAAAAAAAACGGAAGTGATTGCTTGAAAAGTCCATATCAAAAGTTGAATAGGAACACTTTCTGAAAATGTTGTTTTCCAAAGAAAATCTCGTATTGGACTTGAGTTTCAGTTCAAGAGTAAGAAAGGTTTGGGAGGTTTTTTTCCGCTTTGTACATTAAAACTCTTGCCTTCCTCATTTGCTTCATTTTTACTTCCCTGTAAGTCAAAACTGATTATTCACTTTCTAATATTTCAGCAATTTGTGGATTGACTGGGTATCAGCCCTGTTCTTATTGGGCTGGTGTCAGTAGTGGCACTGATCGGCAACGACATAGTTCTTTCACCAGAGGGACAAAGGGTCGACCTGAACCCTTCATAGGGGTTTGGTCTCTCTAGGTTAGGGTTGAAGTACACTTGATGAACAGGATGTATGAAAACTTTGCTTTGCACTGTCTGCGCAAGCTTTTTACCCCACACTCCCCCTTATCCCTGTCTACATCCTCTCCCCACCCCCCCCAGTTGGAGTTAGGAGGGGGGCTTCAGTGGGGGGCAAGGCTGCAGAGCCCTCAGTGGTTGGGAGCTGAGACAGTTTTGGGACCTAGCCTTATCTCAACCTGCCAGGATTCAAATGAATATATAATAATGGAAGTGTAAAATTTCCAAAGATCTTCTTGTTTGGGCAGTGTAAAAGATCATCAGTGAGAGAAAGAAAGAGCTCTCAATAGGAGAGGAAAGCCTGAAATTTTGTGGGGTACTCATTTTTTCAGTGAGGAGATATCTCTTTCTTAGTCAGCATGGAGCCCCACAAATGGGTCTTTTGCAGTGTTCTCAGTGCAGCTTGAAGGCTGTAGGCTGCACTAACTTAAATGCATCAGACTCATAATTGAGAAAATGCTTTCCATTGTATTACACTAGCAGCTTTCTGTTAGAAAGTGGGAAAACAGTATTTCCTCCTTTGAAGAGAAAGTCTCTGATGGATTAAAACTCTGAAAGGAAGACAGATTTTGAGCCAGCCTACCTTTTACCAGCAGTCGTCATTTATGAAACAAATATCCATATATTCCAAGTCATAAGTCTGTAATATAACAGGGTATTCATAAGTTATGAATAATAAATTTGCTCAGTAACGCACTTCTTTGATTGTAGTTCTAAGAATCCAGAAGAAGCAGAACTAGAAGATACGCTCAATCAAGTGGTAAGATTCCAAAATACAGTTTTCTTCTATATAAACTTGGATTTCAGAATAATTTTAAGGTCGTCACAGAAGGTTGCAGGCAGTGTGTGGCCAAAATGTTTATTTTGTATGGTTCATTTTATTATTTAAGATTAAAGCTTTTGATAACATATATTTTATTTTAAAAATGTCAGTCTTGGGTTTTTGAAAGTCTTCTTCCTTCAGTCAATAGTGTACCTCAGAAAGCTGAATATACTCAGCATTACAAACAAGGAGTCCTGTGGCACTTTTAAAGAGTAACAAATTTATTTAACGTGCGAGATTTATGGGCATAGTCCCACTTCTTCAGATGCATGAAATGAAAACTGTGGTATGTTTAGTATATATACCTGTGCAGCAAAGGGTGAGTCAAGAGGTCAATTCAAACCGTTCCAGAGAGGCTTCATTTTGTATTACTGCGTAAAACTCTTCTGAACTGTTTCAAAGGTTAATGTGCTTTAAAAAAAAAAAAAAAAAAAAGTGCATTTATATTTCAGAAATAATTATTGCAGTAAAATGTCTGACACTTTTAATTAAGTAAAAATTGGATTTGATTATGCAAACTTTCAGGTGTGTTCCTTATTAAAAGCTTTTTTTGGCTTTTCCAGATGGTTGTATTCAAGTACATTGAAGATAAAGATGTGTTTCAGAAATTCTATGCTAAAATGCTGGCAAAGAGGCTGGTACACCAGAATAGTGCTAGTGATGATGCGGAAGCAAGCATGATCTCTAAACTTAAGGTTAGTCTTTCCTTTCTGAGCTCATTCCTGACTTCCTCATTACAGTTCTTAGTGCTGGCTAGGGAGCCACTGTTGCGTATGCTTTCTGCACATGATGTATCTATGCAGCTTTTATTCATAGTTGATCAGAAGAATACAGAACAAGTCTTTTAGCCCCCTGGCCTTGCTGTCAATATGTCTTGCTTTGAAAAAAGATTTTTAAGCATTTTTTAAGCTGAAACAGCTCTTGAATCTGCCACAATTTTCAATACTCGTAAATGCTACCTTAAGAACAGCTTATTTTTTTATGTTGCAATTTGACATAGAGGTAAAGGAAATAATCATTAATCAATGCAGTTGAGTTCTTAATTTGCATAACAGTGTTGCTGTCTACAACAACCTTGTCAAAGCTTATTTGTACGTAGGGGTTTTTTTTGTTTTTTGGTTTTTTTTTTTTTTTTTTTTGAAGAAGAAAAGTATCTCTTAGTAGTCAAAAAGGGCTACCACGTAGACCAGTGAGTGGTTCTATGGTTCTTGACCCCAGATGGGGTCGCAATGATTCCAGCTGTGTAGAGGACATCATGCAGTCTGGGGTTCTGGCAGGAAATCCTTCATTAAAATGGGATCTTGATGACAAGAAGTTTGGGAGCCACTGACACAGACTATACATTGAGAGTTTTTGATGGTATTTTCTGGCTGATTTATTTTATAATGTTGCGCTCGCATTTTGGGGGGCAGAAGAGCTGAATTAAAAGAAGTTACAATAACACTATTTGTCCAAATAAACTTTTAGCTTGATTTTTAGAGAGGTAAGGGGTTGTCATGTACCCCTCTAACAAAATTGAGTTCAGTGAAAGAACCCTATTTTTCTCATTCTCTTTGTTCTTCCTATGTCAAAATGCATGGCCTTGTGGACAAAGCTCTGCTTTTTAATTACAGCAAGCTTGTGGTTTTGAATACACCTCTAAACTTCAGAGGATGTTCCAAGACATCGGTGTAAGCAAGGACTTGAATGAGCAATTTAAAAAGCACCTGACCAATTCAGAACCATTAGATTGTAAGTACTACATGTAATAACCCTTCTCTTAAAAGCTTAGTAATTGTCAAATTAGCTACACCTTCCCTCACAAAAAATTAATTGTATGGATATAAGGGGATTACCAAGTGTTGAATGAGGAAGAATTTGATTCAAGTAGCATGCCACAGAAAGCTAGAGTCATTACAACTTCAGTTTGAATAGATCGTTTAAGTACTTTATCTGGGTCTGTGCCACATCTTCCAACACCATCTCACGCCTCCTGATGCAAGCAGGCTTCTTTTTGTTTTACAAATCACAGTGGGGTTAGCTGTTACTGTTAGCAGTTACAGAGAAAGGCTTCAGCTTAGTGCATCCTCTTCTGTTAAGAGTGAAGCATGGTGTTTTTACTGAATGTTGTTTTTCTTTGACCAAAATCATTGCTTAAATGGGGGGCTTGCATGGAATAGTATTGAAAAAGTCAGGTCCTCCTTTAGTTCAGTAAATAGTCCTGTTGCTTTCAGAGTCAGATTTCTGTTTCTTTTTGAAATGGTGTGCCTCAACACAGACTTGTCTCTTGGTTTTCACTTAGTTACATTCATGTATTGTGCAGTGTCCACCTCAGGTTTTATATAATATATTCATTTCTGCCTTGCATCTAAGAGTCTGTCTCCTGGACACAAAGCCATGCGACAGCAAGACTCAGACCCCAGGTCAGCTGACGGGACCTCATGCTTTGGTGCTAAAAATAGCAATGCAGACATTCCTACTAGGGCTGGATCCTGTGCTCCATCACTCACATCCTCTTATTCAATACCTGGGTTCCAGCCCAAATCAGAACGTCTACATTTCTGTTTTTATCCCAGTAGAGTGAGTCCCTCAAATTTATTTTGTTGACCTTGGTTCTGAGACTTGCTGCTTCATTTTGTCTTTTTCTCCTCATTGTAGACGCACCTTCAGAATCTCAAAAGCTCTTCAAAAACATGAATTTGCCGTTTATGTTCTTGCCGGTAGCAAGATTTTAATGAAATGGTTTTGCATTAATTTTGAAAAATCTTTTAGAAAAGTGAAAATAAACAATATAATGAATGAGGTTAAACTTGTGCATATGTCAGGAGATTCTGGATTAGGTTAAGCTTGCGCTACATTAGAATTTTGTTGACATAAAAAACAGAAGTTTTATGCCACCTTAAAAGACTAACAGATTTCCTTGGGCATAAGTTTTTGTGGGCAGATCTGATGAAGTGGGCTGCAGCCCATGAAAGCTTACGCTGAAGAAATTTGTTAGTCTTTAAGGTACCACAGGACTTTCATTTTTTTACTGTGTACAAACTAACCCATCTACCCCTCTGGAACTTGTTGACATAAGGTGACATGTCAACAAAACAGTCCTGGTGTACACACTGCAACCATCCTTTTGTTGACAAAACTAAACCACCTCAGTGAAAGGCATTGGGCTTTTCTCAGCAGAAATAGAGTGACGCTGTATCCTCTTCGAGTGGTAGAGAGGTTATCATTCTTGTCATCTCGCTGTTAGAGCAGTGATTTTGATAAATGAAGGAGTGGGGCTGGAGCCTGGCCCTATAAGCTGCTGGGTCGCGGGCAGCTGCTGCCTGGCTGTGAGTCGGTGAACTCCGGAGCCCGATCTGAGGCAAGTGACAGGCGGCTGCCAGGCCAGGATGCTGGCAAGCCACAGGCACTGCAGCCCACCAACTGGACTCAACCGCCCATGCCTGGGCTCAGAGCCACCCAGAGCTTTCCAGTGTCCCAGGATAGTAACTGCTGGGCTGCAAGCTGGGGGGGGTCTGCAACTGGCTCCTGACTGGGAGTGGGGAAGGCCTGCACCTTGCGTGGGATTGGTGGCCAGGGAAGGGGCAGTTGGGAGACTTTGTGCTCTCTGCAGGGAGCTGAGACATGGCTCACTCAACTCCCCACGCACTGTCCCTTGGGTCTGTGGAAGTGGCTGTGGTGAGGACACACTCCACTGACTCAAGGGTAGCAGTGTGCACACGCATGCTGCTTGGGTGAAAGTCACCATATCTTATGTCAACAAATTCCTGCATTGTAGACATAGCCTCAGAAAATACAGATCTGATCCCTTGACTCTACCTTTGCCTCACAAAATGTCTTTAATTTAACATTAAGTTCTTTATATTACTCGTTGTCTTTTAACATTAGTGTCATTAACATGTCAAGTCTGGCAACATGGAAACCTGTCTGAGTTGGCCTCTCCCAGACTGGACATTTGACAGGCCCATACCATCAAAGGGGGAGTTAACTGTTAGCCTATTTATCTTCATATATTTCTTTTCCAGTGGACTTCAGTATACAGGTTCTCAGTTCAGGGTCATGGCCCTTTCAGCAGTCCTGCACATTTGCTCTACCTTCTGAGGTGAGATGATACGCTTTTTAATCTTTTAGTAAATAAACCAGTGTTTTAGTTTAAATGGAAAATGTTCTTTTTTTTTCTAGAGATGATAACCTAAAATGAATTCCAAATATTTCCTGACATAAATTGTCATGACTTGAACCCTTTTGCCTTTGTTAAAGGTGGTCTGCAAAGGATTAGTTCAAATAAAAACCTAGATTTTAACTTTCCTGCTTTATGGTATATAAAGAAAGCCTGAAGGATTTTTTCCTTCTTATATTTTTATTTTTGAAGTGTCCACAATGTCAAGTCTTGTCTTCCCTGATTGTGCTAGAGGACATTCTAATAGGAAAGCCTAAGATGTGTATTTTTTTTTTATTATTATTGACAATTTTTAACCAAAAGGGCCTTCCTCCAAAATGTTCAGTAGAGTAAAATGGGTGTATGATTTTGTTTTCATTAAGAAACTTTCACCCTCTCAATTGCTTAGATTTTAGTCTATTGAGTCTTGAGATAACATGATGATTGGTTTTCCACTCACTGTGGTTCTCCAGAAAAGGCAAGACCTGAATTTCTAGCATAAAAAATGAGTAGTAGAAGAGAGAGGAAATGACCTTGCAGGCCCTCCTTAGTACTTCATAAGGAACATAAGCCCATTTTTTTTCCCTTCCATTTTTGACATTTAAAGTAAAGTTGATCACAAAAGAAAACTTTTTAAACATGTTTAAAAAGCTTTGTTTCAAAACTTTCAGTCTGCATTGCTTTACACATTATATATTCAAGTAACACTTTAAAGCATGAAAATGCAGTAGTGGGAATTACTTTTTTTTTTTTTTTTTAATATAGTTGGAACGTAGTTATCAGAGATTTACAGCTTTTTATGCCAGTCGTCATAGTGGAAGAAAGTTGACTTGGTTGTATCAGCTATCCAAAGGGGAACTGGTTACCAACTGTTTCAAAAACAGATATACATTACAGGTGAGAATAACCTTATATTAATGGAACAATTTAATGAATAATTGAGTAGTCTTTTTAACATTTTTGTGGTGAGTTCTTCCAAGCTGGTATTTAGAAGAGCCTTATTGGTAGTCTAAGACCCTAACTTGATTTTTTGGGGGTGGGGGTGTCAGACAAATTACAGAATTTATATGCAATTCTCTATACTGGGGAGAAAAGTTTCCCAAAATAAATGTTTCACATACCTTAAAAATAAGAGGCAAGCCTTTATGAGCATCCCTACAATAGCAAAACATGAGTGCACAATGGTGGAGAAAAAATAGGAAATATATTTTACCTTTAAACTTCAGAGATGGGTAAACAGAGAGGAGGAAAATCATTAAAGAGAAGTATGTACATCACTGTGTTTCCTTTTAAAGTGTTTAAGGGCCAGATTTTAGGTAGTGTTCAGCCCCCACTTAGACCTGCAAAATGAAGTGGACAGATTTTCAAGTGCTCCAATCCTTGGAAGGTTCCATTTGGAAACTTTCCCATTTTTTTAGTGACTAAAAAAGAGCTGAGGAGTTGTGAAAACTAGTCTTAAAAGCTTTTCCATTGTTTTTATGCAAGAGTTTTCCAGGTTGTTTTCATCCTTGTATGACAGCATTCCCTGACAGCATTCCCATTTTAAGATGATCAATTTTGTTTTTTAAAAAGTGAGATTTTTAAGAGTTTTATAAACCCAGTACATATTTCATGTTTTTTTTTTAAATGGCAGAGAACTTGCATTCTTCTGGTGTTGTTCAGTATGGTGTAAGCCTCTGGTTTTAGGGGAATACTAAATCTGAGTGAGACTGCCCTCATTAAAACAGTGGGTACCTATGTCAGCATATAACCAAACTGATAGTAAATTCAGGGTATGTTCAGCTCTAGTTTTTTGCTTGTCTGAACCCTGAAATGGAAGTGAATAAAAGCTATGTCATGAGACTTGATTTTAGCCTTGGAGAATGTCAGGAATTAAATGAATTTAAAATGCTGTCTCTGTGATATGAGTGAGGGGTGTGATTCCCCTGCTCATGTACACATATTCAGGCTGTCATTGAGTTAGCCTGAGTGTAGCAGTGTAACTGCAGAAGCATCGAAGGCATGGCTGAACCCAGGGGTATATGTATAAGTGACATTGATCAGTTATGCCTCCACTGTGCCTACTTGCACTGTCACGACTACACTGCTATGGATACTTACCAAACATGGTGAAAGTTAGCCTAAAACGAGTGCCTGTTGTAACTGGCTAGTCTGAAAAACACTTGTGCACATTGCTTAACTTGTAGGAGTAACCAGTTGACTGAGAAGCTAAACGTGTGCATAATTGTTTGCAGGGTCAGGTCTTTTATCTGAGATCTAAAGTAAGCTGAGACTTCTGCCATCTCAAATACCTTATTCAGACAATTGAACTTATGCATTGAATGTACATTTACAATACTGTTACTACTACTTGTGATAAACCACTGGTGTTTGTCCTGGAGTTCCTAGACCTTGATGAAATTAGCCTTATGTACAGTTGTATGTAAAATGTTTCTAATTTCATGCAAGGTAATCCTGTAGTCTCTACATTTTATATTAAGGATAAAATGGAAAATACCCATAGCTAGGTAACAAATTGAAGGGGGATGTTTTGAAATCAGAAAAAGTGTAGGTAAAAAAGAGAGCTACTGCTTTGGCACCACAATGGGTGTAAGGCAGGCACTGTCTGTAAATAGGTCAGCTGGTCACTATTTTAGGATTTAGATTTAAAGAATACTGCAACCTAGGTAAAACTGTGCTGGGCACATGAGAAATACCATACAGAGAGACTTGCTACATTGCATAATGATTCCATTTAAAGTTCCTGTTGTAGATTTATCTGCCTTTTAATGGCAAATCACACTTTTTTTTATTGACAGTCCCTGTGAAGCTCTTTAAAGAGCGGGGTCTGAAAGCGTGTGAGCCTAGTTCCTCAGTTCTCAATTATCCTTCACACATACAGCTCTCATTCAAAGTTGAGTTGTGTGGACATATCTGAAGGCATGAATGTCTCACTATTTTTAGGTGTGCTGCAAGCATTATGCCTGTTTGCTTTCTCATTATACGTAAACATAGAGGCAAAAGGACTCAAATGTTTCCAAAAAAAAAAGGAAAGAAAACTGTAGTAAGTGCCCAATTCTCTCTCTTTTCTTAAAGTGCATCTCTCAGACTAGTTTTTTGCTAAAACATGCATTGAAATGATACTTAATATCAGAGAAGAAATGGTAGATTTGTATATCAAGGCTCTTGTTTAAAAGTGCATTGAATATTTGGGCTTTTTTAAGTGGTGATTGCTTCAGGTTGAGAATCATTAACTCCTTTTTTGCCTTAGCATAAATGGTTAGTCTGTCAGGTTTCATCAAGGTTTCATTTGTTTTGGAGATGGGAAGAATTTTTGTGTGTGTGTTTGTGGTTGGTGAATCTTCCAAGTCATTTAAGTTCAAATACATATTCAGGTTGAAAGTATTTTCACTTAAATTTTACATTTGGCCTTTCTTTTCTTTTTGTGGGGTCTGGAAGGCATCAACATTCCAGATGGCAATCCTACTGCAGTACAACACAGAAGATGCCTATACTGTACAACAGCTGACGGACAGCACTCAGATAAAAATGGTAGTGTCGTAATTACGTATTGTATTACACTAGTTTTATGTTACCACTGCAATGTAAAGTCTTTAGTCATGGGGTTCAGGACACTTATTAGTATCATGAAAAGAGGAGCGAGAAGTCAGATTTGTTTGAATCCACTGTTACTTGATTCTTCTGGTAGCAGTTGTGCTGACTTGTTGGTCAACATACCATCATATTCAGTTCCCGGTAATCATGACCTCTCAGGGATAATTTCTGAGGTTTCTAATTAATCCTGAAGCATAGACAAGCACTCATTGATCATTGTGCTCAATCTTTTAGAATTATATTGCTCTCTACCTCCTCTTCTGCTTGGGTAGTCAGTCACTGGTTTTCCAGGGCATGTGTTTTGTTTTTCAAAAATTCTGTTTTTGAGAAAGGTGGTGGTCTGCCTTTATTTTCAGAATCTTAGTTTCCCATCTGCTTTATATCCCAAAAGATTAAGAACACAAACACATTAAGAACTGTAAATGTGTTGGCTGAGTGTTTCTTTTATATGAATGGAGTATTCTCTACTGTTTCTTCAAAAGCAGACTCCATACTTCAGCTGTTAAATAGCTCATGTGTCTTTTTCTAATAAGTTCACATGGGGTCTGCTAAGCCATGCTGGGGAGGTGGAAATCAAATTATCCCTGGTCAGTGAATTTAAGCAACCTGCCAAAAAGAAAATAAATCTGGATACAGATTAGGGTTGTGGATGCTTCATAGAAAACTCATAGGTGTTGTCTGCACTGGGAATTCGTCTCTACCATGGGTATGGTCAGCCACTAGTGTAGCTGTCCCAGAGCAAGCACATAGCTGTAAATAGACAAAGCTGGTGTCTGCATGGATGGAACTTCCTCCTGCTTCAAACTGATTTAAACTTCAGCAGGGCAAATAGCAGCTGTGTAAGTCTGCACTGGAGGTATACCCTAGTGCATCTTCCTTAGGAACTGGCCGCCGGTGTTTGTAATTGAAAAATATCCCCAGGCCCCAAAAATATTCAGAAATCTGTCACAGTGCATTTTCCCAAGTTGTTACTCAGCATATGAATGAAAATAGTCTTTTGGCTTTGAAAGAAAAATTTAAGTTTGTATTAATAATTTCTTCTGTATCTTTTAGGATATCTTGGCACAAGTTCTACAGATTTTACTGAAATCAAAGTTATTGGTAAGCCCTTTTCTTTTCTTGCCTGTTTAATTTCTAGTAAAACACTTTAGTAAATATACATTAATTGTTTGTTTCTTGTAGGTTTTGGAGGACGAAAATGCAAATGTTGATGAGGTGGAGTTGAAGCCAGAGACCTTGATAAAACTGTATCTTGGTTATAAAAAGTAAGAAGAGTCTAATAGTATAAACCCATTGTGTATAAATAGTACCACCTATTTCTCTGAAGCTCCTAGTGTCAGTCTAGCAATGCTATAGTTACGGAGGAGCATGTACTCTAATGGGTCTATAAAGCCAACAGGATGACATTCACCAGCAGCATCACTATACATACTCTCATCTCAAGGGCTTAATTCTTGCCAGTAGTGGGGAGCACAGTTAAATCTGCTTTAATTTCATTAGATTTTGATCAGGTAGGCACATTTGGCTGGCGTGGCATCAAGTTTTTTGCCATTCCGTCCTGATTTACACATGACAAGTAAATAAATTACATTTAAATGGGTCTTTTTCCTAAACAAATACACAGTTTTAAGTGTATGGCCATTGAAGAGAGCCCCTGAAAAAAGATCCCTGGGCTTATTTAGAGGCTTGATCTCTGAAGCGCTTCAGATTAAAAATATTACCTTTGCAGTGTCTTTTTTAGCTCCTGTTACTCCCCTACCATTTTTACAGCCATATGTCTAAAATGGCTTACAGCGCAGTGGTGATTCTTGTGTGCTTAGCTGAAGAGCAGGCGTAATCTCAATTATTATTTCCATACTGAAGTTAGTGGTTTATTTAAGAAATATTTTAGTGTAGCACATGTAACTTAATCCACATTATAAAAAAATCTCATTTTATGTGAAATGAATTAAGTTTTTATTTACAAATCCTCCCTTGTGTTTAAATATTTTTCTTTCTCCTGTACCTGAGCAGTGACTGGAGGGTTGAGTGTCCTCTCTCTAACAAGAACAAAAAAAACAGTTTAATTATTTGGGGTTTGCAACTCTCATGTGTCATTATTATGCTTTGCCTAGAAGTAACCTCTGATTTACATGTAACTGTAGCCATATCAGATTTACAAATTCAAGTCTAGTGTTCAGAAATAATGTTACTCATTTTAAATATGGAATGGTAATACCTAGCAATAAGTAATGTGATCAGCAAGTAACATGATCATTGTTCAGTGTTCTTTAGCACTGGATATATGTCCAACTGTTCTGCTTTATTTAATATTCACTGTCTTTTTTAATACTCTCCTTTCTACAAATCAACCACTTCTTTTGTTTGACTTTCAAAATCATTTGAAATGATAAAACTCTGTTTTCAAGAATACATGTTTTCACAGGATCCTCATTAATGTAGGTTATTTGAAAAGGGTTGTACTGCAATATTGGAGATAATTTTAAAATCAAGATTTCTACAAATATTCACAAAATATGCAAACATGTTATTGCAGTGATAGCTATACTTGGAACAAATTAATTAACATTACCAGTTTTGGGATTTTTTCTGTCATTTTACTATCATCAGAATATAATTGGTAAACCAGTGTACTTACCTTTCTCCTGCAATTATTTTGTTGTCTCTTGTAAAACACACTTATGTAACTGGAGTCAAGCATCAGTGCCATTTCTCTTTTCCTAGAGGTAAAACTCCAAAAATAACATGATTCTGCATTTAATATTTATTTGACCAGATGAGGCAAAAAGTCTGTGGGATGACTAATTGCAGCTGATCTGGTAAATAAGCAATAATCAAAAGTGTTCACAAGCTGTTCTTCAGGAAGGCTAAGTGGTAAACTTTAAAAGTTCCACTTTCAAAAATAATTTATGAGCCTTCCTTGCAATTGGATGTAGGTTCCTTAAGTTATCTTTGGATCCCAGAACAAAACGTTAATTTTGTGTGTTTTATTTTTAGGCAAAATTAATATGACTACAAATTCTGGTGTGAGTTTGTAATCTGTAAATATTCCTGCAGTATCAAACTTTCCCAAGTGCATTGTGCTATGAATTGGTGAGAACCGGAAAATGAAACTGGAACTTAGGGTTATACTGTTTGAGGCTCCGATCCTATAAGAGTATCTGTGTGGATGGACTCGTATTGACTTCGGTGGGCCTCAGCATGGCTGCCAGGAAATGCACATGAGAATGCAGTTGCAGTTTTGAGTCCCATGCTGAGTAGAATATAAACAGTAAATAAATGTGAATGGTAAAAAAATAAATGAGCTTTTTTGATCGAGTAATACGGGCAAATCATTTTTTTTTTCTGGAATTTATTTCCTTTTAAATTTCAAAGTCTCTGCTCCTGTGGTAATGATTTTATAGTCAGACACACAAGTAGTTTTGATTTGAAATTTGTGACCAAAATTCTCATGTTTTAAAAATTGTATTTTCTTACCTTAGTTATTTTTAAAACAAAGCCATAAGTTGAGATCTGTTTTGGTTTTCTACTTCAAAGAAAACTCAAAGCTTAATTTAAATGTGCCGTTCTCCCAATTTAAGTGTGCGCATTGTTCCAGGATTTGTAAATGTGTTCTGATCCTGTAAAACTCAGTGAGACTATTCACATGAGACAGAGAGTTTGCTGGGTTAGTCCCATTCATTGACAAATCACAAACCTTTCTAGTATTAACCATCTTGTGGGGCTTATGGTTTTTTGAAGTAGATTTAAATTTAGTGTCCAGTTGTGCTTGTGTACCATAGAGTACTCTGAACTGTATTCCATCTGGCCTGGGTAGCTACTGCAATAAAAAACTGAACAGAACAAATATCACTGCCCCATGTCATATTTGAAGAAGGGGAGTGACTCTGAAATAGGTAGAGTAATAAGTAGAGTAACCACAAATTTCTCTCCCATCTTATGCTCCCTGTCCCCTCAGAACGAAAAGCTGCTTTGGGGAGAAATGGGAGGAATTCCTTCAGTTAGTGGAACTTGAAGTGCAAGCAGTTACCAGATACTCCCAAATTGAAATTTTCTTTTTGAAATTAAGCTAATTATTTACTTCCTTCTTCTGGCAGCAAAAAATTGAGGGTAAACATCAATGTGCCAATGAAGACTGAACAGAAGCAGGAGCAGGAAACTACACATAAGAATATAGAGGAAGACAGGAAACTACTGATTCAGGTGGGTTGTGTAGTAGCATGATAAGATTTTCTCTGGCAGTGAGAATGTGTGCAGTTCATCTGTGACTGCTAGTACCAAATATCCCCAGCTGCCAGAGATGGAACACCAAAGAGGGAGGGCTCTGAGTTACTATGGTGAATTCCTTGCTGTATGTTTGGCTGGTGGGTCTTGCAGATATGCGCAGGAGCTAACCAATTGTCATATTTGTGATCAGAAAAGAATTTTCCCCCAGGTCACATTGGCAGAGATCCTAGTGATTTTCTCTTTCCTCTTCAGGGTAGCGAATCAGACACTTGCAGGTTTAAACTAGAGGAAATCATGGATTCTTTAAGTAGCGGCACTGCAGGTGTATCTGCATCCTTGTGCAGCTGATGGGAGAACAGTGGTAGCATTGTCCGTTGGGCCCACGCATGCATGCTCTCTGGTCAAGGTGCACTCCAAGGCTAGCTAGTGCACAGGGTAACTGTCCAGGTCCTTCTCAACCTCTGTCTAGAGGTGAAACCTTTAGCTGTCCATTAGCAAATCCTTACCTCTCCTTTTAACGTGTCGCTCTTTAACTTTAGAATCCTTTTTTTTAGCTTTCATCCGACTCTTTATTTGCCCAAGTCTTTAAAAAAAATCAAAAAAGAAAGGCTAATCCCAAAATCCTATCTGGCACCAGGGAGATCGGTAAAGATCATCTGTTTCCAAAATTACCCTCGTAATTAACAAGGCCGCCCTAGACCAAGCTAAGAAGGTATGTCAGACCCTAGTTTCAGTGGTTCCAACATGCACTTAGAGGGACAAAAAATATTATGTCCACACAAAAGAATTAGAGTTCTTGTTCTCCCACCCATCATTCAGTTCTCTTTTGGTGGATGCAGTGAACTCTCATGGCCAACAGCACCACTGTAAGACAGTATCATCTGATAGAGACTGGAAGCACCTTGATCTCTTTGGTGGGAAGGCATATTCCTCAACCACCTCACAGTTTCAAATTGCCAGCTACCAGGCACTCATGGCAAAGTATGACAACATGAGTTACAACAAATTACACAACTTTATTGATAAACTGATAGAGCACTTCTGGGACTACTTCAAGGCCATTATCTAGTAAGGCAGTGGTTCCCAACCTTTTCTGCCATGACACACCTTGATACCTTTAATTATTTTAAGGCACACCACCACAGAGTCTCCAAATGAATTTGTGAATATTCATGAGCTAATCCAGAACTCTGAGAAGTTTTTCCAAAAATTCCTTGGCACACCTGCTCAGGCCTGGCAGCACACTGGTGGGGAGACACTGCAGTAAGGGCAACTAGTAGCAAAAAAAAAAAAAAAAAAAATCTTTTCAGTCACCCCCGATGCCACTGACACAACTGCTAGGACCATCTATCTCCATGCCTATGGTGATGAGACAGATAGATGTTGTGGATTCACCACCTGGAATTCCCGAAGGAAGTACAGACCACGGTAGAGGACCTCCCACTTGAGGGGGTCACGCTCTTCTAGAAGACAAGACACCTCCCTCCACTCCATGAAGGATTCCAGGGCCACTGGGAATCTGTACACTGGGGCAAAAGAGACTTTCCCCTCTATACCAGCGAGGCCTTATTCCTCCTAATTCCTGCCACAATGGCACTATGAGCCCTGGCTGTTAAGGGATCCTCATTTTCTCCTGTCTAGATGACTGACTGATAGCAGCATGATTGAAAGAAAAGACCCAGGAGTTGACATCCTGACTGTGTTTACTCTTCTTTTCCCTAAAGGCCAAAGTAAACACTGAAGAATCAACTTTAAGCCTTATGTAATCCATGAAGTTCATAGGAGCTCACATAGATGCGACTTCCACCAGAGCTTTTCTACCAAGGGAAAGACTTCAGACAGTGAGGGAATTTAGTCACTTTGGTGTCCTCCATCCCTTTGGTTTTGGCCAAAACCTGCTCTCTCTTGGGATACGTGGTGGCTTGCACATATGTCCTTCCCTTTGCTCTCTTACAGCTGCACGGCCTTCATCTCTGGCTATAGGGTGTGTATTCCAGCATGCATCAACCCATGTACACTCTGCTTCAAGCATCATCAGAAGTTCTCTTGTTCCAGTAGTGGATGAATCCACTATGAGTCTGCTTAATGAGGAGCTTCCTTCATTCCTTTCTTGCTGTGACAATCGTAACAAATGCATCCCTCACAGGCTGTGGCTCCACATGGGCAATTGCATGACACAAGATACTTAATATGAGAATCCAGGATGCACATAAACATATTGGAATGAAACCGACACATTTCTTGCCACGTAAGATGCCACCACTGTGGTCTTCCACATAAACAAACAATGAGAGGTCAGATCCAAGTTGTGTGTGTGGAAGCTTATCTGCCTTTGGAAAGGGTTTGTGTCACACCATGTTCTTATGGCAGCAGCCTACTTACTGAGCATCCAGAACATGCATGCCAGTGCTCTCAGCAGAACCTTTGAAACACACCACAAATGGGAGTTGCACAACTTTGTAATTGTGGACATTTTTCACCAGTGGGGAACTGTGATGAGGGATCTTTTCACATCTCTTACCACAACCAAATACACCCACTGTTGTTTGAGGGTAGGAAATGAATTTCGGGGATGCCTGGCTCCTCAGTTGATCAAACCAAATGATTGTCGTCTTCCCACAAGTGATCCATGAGATCAGACATGAGGAATATTGCCTTTAACTGAGGGGGTCTCAAACTCAAATCACCATAAGGGCTGCATGAGGACTAGAACATTAGCACAAGGGCCGCACCACTAAAACCTTTTCATGCAACAATATGGCAAATATCAGTAAAAATAGCGTTGTTACGGGCTGCAGGAGATAGCTTTAGGGGCCACATGTTTGAGACCTGTGCTATAACTGAAAGAATCGGGACTCTCGCCCTCAGTTGCATTAAGGTGCGTGCAGCTGCCATTAGCTTCTTTCATCTGCCAGTGGATGGTCATTCAGTCTTGACCCACCCATTAACTTCATGGTTCTGGAAGGGCCTCCTGCGACACTGCCTTCCCTTCAGGCTTTTACCCTCTCCTCATTTGTTTTGCTGAAGCAGATTAACGTAGCCACCCCTTTGGAACTTGTCCAATGGGACTGTAACTTAGGCCTCACCTAGGTAATGGCCACTCCCTTTAAACCTATGGCATCATGCTTGCTTCCACCACTTTTCATGAACGCTGCTTCCTCATTACCATTACATCAGCTAGATGAGTAGGCAGACTGGGGGGCCATGATGGTTAACACCCTCTTCGCCACTTTTCATAAAGACAAGATCTCTTTACAGCACTCCCCTGTCCAGGTTCCTATCCAGGATGGGTTCCCAGTTCCACTTCAACTGTCTCATACCTTTACCTATCTACTTTCTCCAGACCTCGCTTCTTGAATGGAGAAAGAAGGTGTCACTCATTAGGTGTTCAAAGTCATTGTTTTTTATTGTGAGTGAATAAAGCCCTTTCATTCTTTCTGCTATGGCAACAAAAAGCCTGACAGATTTCCAGAAGGACAAGCTATTTCAACCCAGAGAATCTCCAGTTGTGTCTTAGGGTGCATTGCAACACATGGCTACCAATTATTGGGACAATCCCCACCTGCAGGATTCAGGCCAGGAGAGTGCAAACATCAACCACAGCCACACTGCACAACGTGCACCTCACAAGCATATGCAAGGCAGACATGTAGAGTCTAGTACACAGCTTTTCTACTTTGTTCAGAGCAGCAGTCCTCCATTCTGCATTTTCTTCCCATGTTGGTGCTGCTTGTCAGTCACCTTCAGTGGAAAATAATGACCATCACTTGAAGAAGAAAACAAGGTTGTATATCTGTAACTTAAGGTTCTTGGAGATGTAGGGTCCCTTTCTGTATTACAAACCCACCCTCCTTCCTCTTTGCTGTGGAGTCAACAACTTTGTGGCAGAAAAGGAACTGGAGATGGTGGCAGTCCACTACATTCTTTATTGCCTCAGGTGAGCCCATGGCACAGCACAGGGCGCACTTGTGGGCTGCTGCAAAGTGCCACTTTGAGAAGCTCCGGCACTGAGCACATGCACACCCTCAGTGGAATACAGATAGGGACCACGCATCTTGAAGAAACTTCACTTACAGGTAAGTGACCTCATTGAAGAGCACAATACAGCTCTTATAAAGACAGTGTTTCTGAAACAGTGGGTCATGAGGAGGCTCTTGATGACTTCTGGGCCACGTGCAAAAGGGGGGTGTGTCTCAAGGGTAGCTGTGAGCCTACCACGTGAGTGATTACTGTCCTGTGGAACTGGACACAGCTACAAGTGTTGCAATCTGGTGAAATGATGCTTTCTTTTTTTGGCTTGACTACCCCTCAGTTACAAGAGAAGACAGACTGGGCCAGACGTGAGTGGTGCTGTGACTCCATACACTAAGTTCCAATGTCTGTAATGGGGTGCCAAGCACCAGCCCAGTGGTCAGGAGCACTGCTGTGGAATGTGTTTGGGGTGGACTTGCTTCTACCCTTCACCCCCAAGGCCTCCTCTACACACCGGGCTGGGACCTTGGCAGCAGTTGAGAGTGCTGGGATGAGTGGTTGGTGTGCTTGGCCAGGCGAGGTGGGCAACAATGCTGGCCTTTGATTTTGCACTCACCCTCCTCCCATGAACGTAGTTCCTGGGTGGATTGCAAAAATAGGTGAAATATGGTTGGTGAGTTGTCTTAGTAAAACATTTGAGAACCACTGACTTGACCCAGAATGGCAAATTGTATATGCCTAAGGAGGTCTGTTTCTACTTTGCTGTCTAGGCTGCTATTGTGAGAATTATGAAAATGAGAAAGGTTCTGAAACACCAGCAGTTGCTTGGAGAGGTTCTGACCCAGTTATCATCAAGATTCAAACCACGAGTTCCAGTAATTAAGGTATGTCAAATCAGCAATACTGTATCTTAATTTCTGTGAACAAGTGTCTGAGTGAAAGGGCTGATTTAGAAAGGCTAAAGAAACAAGCTATTCAACTATTATAGTTTCAGTAGGAAACATTGAGTTGAATTATTCTTTTATAACGTCTCGAAGATTAACTAGTATTTTGCTAATGTGTGGCTAAATAGTAGGACTTCATGGTGCCAGTAAACATCCTGTAGCATGTATTGTTAAATATAACTTGTCATAAATGAAACTACAGTTGTCAAAATAGAGGAACCAGGAACATCTTAGTTTTAATGTTTTATTGCTCACTTTCAGAATAATAATGTTTGGTGAGTTTCCCAGGCAGCAGTTCTCAACTACTGTGTCGGGACACTACTGTGTCGCAGCACAGCAGTAAGCGTGTCGTGGAGAGCCAGGAAGATGGCTGGATTTGGCTTGGGAGGGGTGGACTTGTGCGTTCTGTCGGGTTGAGATATTCTGCCAAGTGTGTTGTGACCAACAAAAGGTTGAGAACCACTCTCACAGGGAATTAGTAACATTGGACTGTATCAAATCACCTTTTTTCCATAGATGGGTATACGAGAGTGACCTCCTCTAGGCATGGTCAGAAAGGGTCCATTATTTATGCTATTTCCCTGCTAAATAAAGTGTTTGTGCTAGTCTTTGGATTCACATTGATTCAGCTTGGCGCTTAAGAGCCAAAACTGTTAAAAGGTTGCAGTGATCCGGACAGATGGTTTTATTGCTCTTAAAGTATCTGCTGTGAAGTGCCTGCATGGGGTTTGTGGTTTTAAATAATATGAAATACACACCTTGCCTTTCAACGTCTCTCCTACAGAAATGCATTGACATTCTGATTGAAAAGGAGTACTTGGAGCGTGTTGATGGTGAGAAGGACACCTACAGTTACTTGGCTTAACGTTTTTATTAGCAGTCGTCTGACTTTGTGAGACACTCAGCAAATAGTTATGTGATGGAAAGAATGAAAACAACTGAACTTCATAGCAGCCAGTCTGCTGCCATGTGGACCTCCCTTTTTAATAACTGAGACCAGGACTCCCATCAGCCAGTCTCAGATATACATCGGAACTGCTCAGGATTGATACATTTCAAGTATGTAAATATGGACACCGATGCCATTTAACCTAATTTAAGAACAGAAGGAATCAAACCCTTCTCCACTAAGGGTTGCATGTTACTGCATTTAAATCAATACATTGGCTATATGATAAATAGCTGCCACCACAGGCAGCACTTAGAGATGTCGGCAGCACTTTGAGGGCGAGTCTTGACTGGACCCATGTGTAATCTGCTATGAAAAACCATTTGTATAGTGTGTTTCATTTTTTAATGTGTGATAAATAAAAAAAAAATGAAAAGATTTCTGTACAAGTTGCATTTGGTTTTATTGTTTTAAGTTTCACTACTTACCTTTCTAAATGTAAATAAAAGGTATAATGATTATGAAAGCTACAGACATTTGCTAGTATTGCATTCTTTTCCCCATTTTCCAGTTCAAGAAAAAACACATCATTGAATTGAAAAATCATTCATTATTTGTGCTTTTTAACGGTCATGGTTGTGCCTGAGTGTTGGGAGGAATGTATTGAATTGTGCCTACCAATTTTTCAAGATATGCTAATAAATTACAATAGAAGATAGCTGAAAGATATGCAACAATATTTGGCATCTGAGTTTAGAATTTTTCTCAAAATGGAGACTACAGATGCTAAACTTATCTAATTAAGCTGTCAGGGTAATGTGTTTTGCCCAAGATTAATCAGAGTAATTAGGCTGCTTTTATGTATGGTAATCCATTCTGGAAGCACATTCCAGAGACAGAACTATTAGTAAACTAGGTACGTAAAATGGGAGTAAATGCCTTAGTTTTGATCTTCAGACTGTGTGTGTTGATAACACAGCATATTTAACTGAATGTTCAATATCTACCACATTCTCTGTAAACTTGCATGGGACTGCAGTCTGCGCAGCGCTTCTGGCTGTGGAAGTTTGATCAGCTGTTGCCAAAGCTTTGCTTCCTGATGGTGCATGTAGGTACAATACTCCCACCATCAATACATGTAAATTCTTGTTCTCAAGATCTGATTCCAAGACCTTGTTCATTATTCTTTAGATTCCAAGTCCTTATTGTGAGCAGAGGTTTCATCTTGACATCTCTTAATTTTTCTGGAGCACCTCCCACACGTGTCAATGCAAAGACACCATGGCCTTGAACCTTCACGGTGTTTATTATGGGAAGTTGAGAAAGCTGGCTAACACAATTGTATTAGGAGCTTTGCAGCTCTACATTCTGGACATGAAGAATTTAGAGGGGCTAAAATGGTTCTAGTTCTTTGTTGGAAGCACTGGTGCTTTGCCGTAGGGAAGGCTAACAAAAACTTACCAGTTTCAAAATAGTAGCAGAAATAAACATTGAATTACAGGGTGCTGTTACAAGTGAGCTAACGGCTCTAAAAACAGCCTTGTATCACAACCATCTCCCTCTTGAGACTTGTATGCATGTTGTATCACAACCATCCACATCTTGAAAGTTGTGTGCATGTTCGTGCTAGGTCTCCTAGCAAAGCTAGTATATAACCACACTGCACCTTCCCTTTCCAGTAACACAGACTGTTGTGTGGTTAGATACCTGCTCTAACTTAGAGGAATTTGGTCTGGTTAGTTTTTTTTGCCATTTAGTTGCAGTTTTGGCACACTCTTTTGTGTGCAAGGCGTGGAGGAGGACTATAGGATGGTTGCTGTCGGTTAGCCTCATTTACAGATGTTTCTGCAAAACACTTAACACTCCTCTGTTGGAAGGGCTAAACTATAAATGGAAGGGTGCAGAAGTGACTATTAAATGTTATTTACAGTGGTTGCCATAAACACTTTTGGAAAACTCTTGACAGCATACACTGCAGAGATAAAATGGCATAGCTACAAGTGTAACTGTTTTACCAAGATCCTTGTTTAAACTGTGTAGCTCAGTTATGTTCCTATATCTGGTTTCTACACAAGGATAGAGATAGGAACACACTGGACCTATGCAGAAGTGGCAGAAGAAAGCTGATTCAAGTAAGCTAGTGGTTGGATTTATATTCAGTTTCTGGGCTGGGCTGAGAAGAACCTAATACAACAGAACAGAAATTACCCATGTCTACTAGTGCTGCTAAAGTAGAGATGGGGACAGCGAAATGGGTGTAGGATGCAGTGTTGCCATCTTCAAGTATTTAACGAAGTGTGATTTTTCTCCCACAAAAACTCATGCGATAAAGGAGTTTGTCTTTAAAAGTGCCACAAGACCCCTTGTTTGTTTTGCTGAACTAGGCTAACGTGGCTACTCCTCTGAAACTTGGAAGCATGGTTATAGTTGCTTTTTGCATAGTGGTGTAACCAGGCTGTTTCAGTTATGGTTTTCCCCTAGTTCTACACATGGCTTGTTGGGTAAATATCCCACAGGCCTATCTGTGATGTGTTCCCAAGCTCTTTTTTTCCTCCCAATAATGAGGTGAGAATGAATGCTTGGTTTCTGCTGGCACTTTTGAAGAACAGTCACAAAAGGATGGAAGGTCTTCCAGCAGCTGATGGTGTTTATGCTGAAGAGGTCAAGTTAACATGACACCACTTCTAGAGTAGCTAGTCTTGGCTCTAGACCGTAACCACAAGCCCTAGACTAATGCATTACTGGTGTACTCTCTCCTGGAAGCTAATGGGCACCAGTTGCAGGGCTGTGTGATCAAGGTAACTGATACACCCAAAGATCACTGGGATTAAAAACTGCAAACTGGCATATGGTTATCATTTAATACCTAGTATGTAATTGCTTGCAGTAAGAGTCTTATTTTGTGAAAGTTTATCCTTTCTGATGTCTGCAGTTCTGAGTCCAGCTGCTTGACATGGCTGCAGCAGCTGTACACTGAAAGCAGGGGGCCTACTGCCAAGGAGGGACCCAAGCAGCGTGTGCTGACAAAGGTTGGAAAAGTTTCATGTGACACAATTGAAATGGTTAAATGTATTGGGTTTGTTTTTTGCAAGCAGTTAGACATTTCAGTGAGGGTTAAAATAAATTTAATCAACATTTGTCATTGGAAACCTTTCCCCAGCTCTACACAGGACTGAGTTTCATGGTGTGTGCGGTGCTTTCCACAGGTACATTTTGGGACTGAAGGGGGTTGTTGGGAGAAAGGGTTTCTAGTGGAAGGAACTGTTACAGAAGCAAGCCTGTGGGATGGCTTTCCCTTGAATGACGGGGCTCCAGTATACACTGCATACAATCTCTAGTAATCAGTACTTGCCCTCTCCTCAGTGGTTGTATGAGTTTAACATGTCCTAGCAGACAGGTGTTTGCTGAAAATTTTGATGATTGTAGAATCTACCCTTATATAGCAAATGCTCTGATCCCATGTCTTACACTCCCCTACATTTATTCTTGTCCCATTCTGTAAGTTCCCTCTCTTCAAAGTGTCTGACAAAGTGAGATTTTTCTCCTATAAAAGCTCATATGATAAATCTGTTAGTCTTTAAGTGCCACAGGACTCCTTGCTGTTTTAGCATTTCCATGGTGCCACTTGCTAAAGCTAAGGGAAGAGTTAAGTTCATTTATAGACACTGTACTTAGTCTAATTCCCTAAGAAGTATTGTAGGTTTCTTCTGTCCAGTGCTAGCTACACTTTCACAACTGCACAAATACTTCATAACTTGTCAAAACTTGAAAAGCTCTCCCCCCCTCCTTTTTTCCCCAGGAAGTGTCATTGTACAGGAAGCAGCAAGGCATGGCTGGGGGAAGTGTAGAGGAGAGGGTAAGGGAGTGCGGGGATGGCTGTGTGGGGAGTGGGAGAGGTTGGGTGGTGTACAGGGTGGGTGAGGGGACACTCTCTCCTTCCCTGGCCCTGCGGTGTGGCTTCTCTGATCTATTCCCCAAGGCCATGCTACTAGCCTATGAGTGCTCCCTTTTCTCTCCCCCAGCCCTGGGGAGCACTTTCCACCCACCACACCCCTTCCCAGCACAGCCCAGGTTCCACTTCCCAGACCCTGTTGCCTTCCCGTGCCACATGCAGTGCAGCATGACCTCCCCTTCCCCAACCCTGCAGGTTCCCTGATCCCTTCCCCTGCTGACTGGGTTCCCCTTTGGCTTCTTCAACCCCATGAGCTCCCCTTTCTCTTCCTAACAGAGCACTGTGTGTTCTCCTTGACCCCTGCTGTGCCAGCTCCCTGACACCCTGCCTCCTTACCAGCCCCGGTCATTCCCACCTTGGGCCACATGTGTGAAAGTGCTTAGGGCAGATTTAAAACAGCCCTTGTCAGCCCCAGCGCTGGGGCCCAGGCAGGATAAAAGCCCTAAGTTGGCTGAGCCTGTTCAAGATGGACTTTGCATGGAGTGTAAGCATCTTCACAGTCTGAAGAGGCTAGATGTGCAGCATCTCGAGTCACTTCCTGGAGCCATGCCCAGACTCCACCAGCTAGTGTTCTGATCTGCTACTGCCAGCTACAACTGATTCTATGCTACAGCCACCAATGGATTTATTATGCTTTAAGAAGCAGGTATTTAGGATTCTCAGTTATAAACAGTGCTGTCTTTAACATTTAAGTGTTTTGATAGGAGGGAATAGATTGTCAAAAACAAGTTCTACAACACTGCAAAACCTAATAACTAGAGAGCCTCCCTGGAGTACTACATGACAGCGAAGGGCTCTGGTTCATGCTCTAAGGTACAGGGAACCCGTGTGTGGATGCCTTTAACAACTACTCTGCCTTAAACACACTAACTTGGACCAGCTTTGAGTCTCTCCCTCTATGGTCCTGGAGACAAATAAGGTACCCACCCCCAGTTTTTAGAGAGATTACCGATTTAGGTGTTATGATGAGTATTTAATAGACCAGGGCTGGCCAAACTTATGGAACTCAGGAGCCACACTGAGGTGTATAGCCAAATACTTTTACCTACTAAACTGATTTGTTGACATTCTTCCACAAGCCACACTTTTTCATTCAAGAGCCACATGTGGCTCCCGAGCCACAGTTTGGCCACACCTGTAACAGCCAGTTCCTCAACTTAAGAATTTTTCTTGCCAGTACAACAGTAATCAAGTGCACCCTGTACCTTCAAGAGATTTATTTTACTATTAAGCTGATGCAGAAAGCATCTTAAGTGCCTAAACCACCACAATGGTTCAAAAAACACTCAAAATGAAGAAGTTCAAGTATCCTTTATTCAAGGTTGAAAAATGTACCACACCGCATTATTGCAAAAGTTCATTGGTACAAAACACTTTGCAGCTGGTGAGAAGGCAATAAAAAGTTGATTTTTAAATTTGTTACTATAAATTACTGTTACAGTACTTTGCAAATTCAGAATTTCAAATTGCATCATTTTTTCTAAAATTGCCCACAGTACTAGAAAATTTCTGGAGATAAGGCAGCTGTTCAAAAGTAGAGGTAGCTGGTATCAAGGGATTTCCATTTCTCTTTCAATGCCTACATATTTAAGTGCATCAGCCTGGCTATATCTGAAAAGGGGGGGAAAAAAAAAAAAAGATATCAAATACAAGATTTGCTAAGATTAATGCAATTCTATGACCCTGAATGCTTCAACAGGACTTGAGTGGCACAGCATTTTAAAACAATACTGGAATCCAATCACAAGAAGGTTGAAATAATGCTGGTGCTTGTGAGCCACTGCATTTGAAGTTGCTGATCTAGAAGAGAAGACAGCAACAATCTCCTTTGTGATAGTATTTGGAGAACCCAATTCATGTTAAATGGGTGTGCAAATGGTTGGTGGAATTCCATTTACACAAGGAATACGTCAAAAAGTGTTCAAATAAGCATTACTATTTAAATTTTACAGTTGTAGGAAATAATTTTTGGAAGGGCTAGAACAGACGTCGTATCATGATATGCAACAGTGACAGTAAAAACAACAAGTCCTGTGGCAGCTTAAGAGTCTGACAAATCTCTTCAGGCATAAGCTTTCATGGGCTCCAACCCACTTCGGCAGATACAAATGACAAAGTGGGTTGGAGCCCATGAAAGCTTGCACCCAAAAAGAGTTTCTTTAGACTTTTAAGGTGCCATGGAATCCTTGTTTTTGCTCTACAGAGACTAACTTGGCTGTCCCCCTGAATGCTGACAGTATTAACAGTTAAGTTTTGAATATCAAAGTAATTATTTTTAAATCAAGTTCTCAAGCAGCATTTTTCTTACTGGCCCATCTATAAATTTCAGTTGATAGAAATATTTTTTTCACCATGCTGTGGCTGTACCGTAAATAAGATGTTTACTGAAATTTACCAATAAAAATCCAATCCTCCATGCTGCAGTATAAAATGTCCATAAATAAATTTAGGCTGGTTTGTAATAAGTGACAGTCCTTGTATCGGATGGACTTCAAGTTTCCAAGGTTCTGATTAGATGCTTTATTTAAAGTGTGCCTGTGAGTTTCAGAACCAAAAATGCATTTCTCTCTTACACAAGCAATATACCTGAAGTTATGAGGGATGAAGACATTTGCTGCTCCCTGAAAATGGGTTTATGTAAAGCAGGGCTGTCAAACCTGCAGCCCCCAATGACATGATTGTAACTAATATGTGCAATATCATTGTATGGAAAGGTTTCAGTGCTGCAGCCCTCAGGCTACCGTACTAATCCTCATGCAGCCGTCTACTAGACCTCATGCGGCCCTCATGGTGATTTGAGTTTGAGACCCCTGATGTAAAGGGTCAGACCTCTTAATGCTTTTTTAAAGCAAAGATGTAGGTTGAAACTGCCTAAAAATCAGGATTATCCACAGTGGCCATAGAATGAACTGTGAACCAGGGGAAGGAGGAAGAGAAGATCCATCTGGACTCGCGAGATTACGAACAATCTGTATTTCAATGTTTAAGATCAGATCCAGTAAGAAAGAAAATACATTTTAAAATGAGCTTTTGCTGTAAGTAGTCTACAAACCTGTAGTCGAAAAACAGCTCTTCACCAGTCTGAATGGCTCTTTTAGCAAATATACCTATTCTGTGATCTCCATTAACCATCATAACTGTTAAAAACAAATAAGCATAGTCAATCATCGCTCTTCCTTTTGCATAACTATTTGTCATTACATTCTGCCACAATTTAATCATATATTCTTCAGTGAATTTTTTTTTTTTAATTTAGACTACCCAGGCCGAGTTTAATGTTGTCTGATATTACCTTTTGCATAGCAGTTGGGATTTACTGAATGGTTTGCAAATCGGATTTTGTTACCCTTGCGTGTTGCATCAACCACAAAATCTAGAAAAGAATAGAAACCATTAAAACAGCTATCTAAGCACATTTGAGAAAATGCTGTAAAGCACACAGCCATTTTTTGCACCAGTCAGGTTATGACTTGAATGGGTTTGGCTTCACAAGTGACAGTCATTTTGAAAAACGCTCATGTTAACTTTTCCTTATGAAAGGCTAAGAAGTGGCCCTCTAATGGTGGTGTAGTTAGGCACAATTCTAAACTTCTTAAAAGTCAGTGGTGCAGGGCCTAAGTGAGGCAGTATGGAATGGGGCCTAAATCCCACCTATCAAAGGTTTTTAGGCACCTGTTCGTAGGCAGCCGCTTGCACAGAAGACTGCTATGGGTGACTGACCTGTCTAAGCACGAGTACATGAGGCCCAGGGTGGTAGGCACGCTCTGAGAACGCCTACTGGATCAGGCCCTGTACGTCAGCTACATAAGGGTCACCCCCCCAAAGGAAACTAGGACACCAACCAGCTCATCCCTGGCAGAACACAAGCAGTCTATTCCTGTAGGTGGCAGCTGAGTGGATCTTTGAAAAATTTTAGTAATGTCAAAATGCTGGAGTTAGGCAGACACACCCCTTCATGGATGTAGGCCCCCAGCAAACCTTGCTTGTGAAGTAAGGGAGATTTTTCTCTCCTAATTAGAGGGCAACATATCAAACCCCCCAGCCTCAGGTCCAGCACTTTGTTGTGAAGGGAGGTGCATGCCATGATTTACAATTTAATTGTTGGTATCTGATTTTAGAGACTACTGGCAGCTTTGTTCTTGGCACTGTTGCATATGTGATCACTTTGAATGGAATTGGTGGCCCAAATGAAGTCAACGGCACCTTCTTTAGAGTGTCAAGGTAATTAAAATCCACAGCTCAACATACATACCATTATTCAAATTGAATAGAAAGCTGCACATGTACTTGTCATATACCTTCCCTCTTCTGTCTGCCTCATCCTGAGAAATAATCTGAAAAAAATAGTGTGTAAAAACATTTGTTTTTCATTTTGGTAACTGAAATAGCCCAAAGAGTCAAGTATGTCTTTCTCTCATGTCCACCCAGACTATACATCTAAAACACATCCTAACTGCAGTAAGTCTTCAACCACTTATTTACATAAAGTTTTCGTCATCTTAAGCCCCTTATAGTTAGTATGTGGTGCAACACTGAGAAGTGGCCTTGGATTGATGCTTTTCTGTGGACGGATGAAAAGATGATGACTGCAAGACTAAAAAAAGTCTAAATCATCTTGGAGACATTTCCAAATCAGCCATATAAAGTTACATTAGCTAGCCAGGTAACCCAAAACACTAAGTGGCACTATCAGTTCAACCTAGAAAGTAGACATACATTTTATAATTGTTTCTTAGGAGACATATAAACTTTTAAGACCTGCACAGAAGAAAATTGAAGATTTGCAAAATAATCAAACAGCTTTTTTCATTTAAGTTAGTTTTTATGTCAAGCAATTTAAAATTAATTTTTAAATAGACAACTTATGGTAAAGTTTAGCTTATTTTAAATTAAATACATATAATAAAATTAAACAGTATGTTCTAGATGCCACATTTTAAGAAAAGTCAGACTATTGAGCTGGTAGAAGTCACTAGTCAAATATCTGAAACTAATCTGTTGAAAGACTAAACCCGATTTTAACACCAGCAGACTTCTGCAAGGTCAAAGAGAATATTTTCCTCTGGTTTATTCAAACTGAATAAACTAGTTCATTCAAGTTAAGAAACCAATCGGGAATTGAAAAAGCAGGAAAGCTTATTTTTATCTAACAACAACAACAAAAAAAATTAAAACGCCGAAGTTAAGCTACAGAACTATTTAAATAAATATGGTGTTTTCCTGGCTAGCAAGGAAGCACCATATTTTGTGTATAATATTTAGTTTCAGGTCAATGTGTTTAATGGATACCAACCAATAAGGATCAGACAATTTTTAGGGAAATAACTAAAAAGTACAAAATGTGATTTAATTAAGGTTTACTGCTTGCTGATATATAGTGACTGAACATGACAATGGAAGTTGCTTTGACTAAATCAAATCATTCTGTGCAGGACACTCGCTTCTGGGCCTTAGGTCTCCCTTTCACACAGTCTGATAGCAGCAGATGGTATGATAGATCATGTGGGAGAGAGAGGTAAGAGACAGTACTGCCTAATGAATCTTGGCAGTTTATGACGCTGGCAGTCAAATGATTTTGCAGGAAGCACCTGATTTGCTTGAACCGGGACTGCTCTTTAGAGCCATCATCTCTTCCACCCTCATCCCTGCAGGCACAGAGAAGTCACGAAGATCTTGCCAGTAGAAAAATGCCAGTATCCTCATGGATTCAGCTAAGCGTACAAGATGCTAGGGAAGCTTTTATTCTCTTGACCATGTCATAACCTTGAAACCTGCTGTGAATTATTGTACATTTCATAATTCCTCCAAAGGGGACTATTTCCACAAAAAGGCTAGTTCCCAAGCCTGGGGGCATTATTTAACCAATTTTGCTTTATAATTAGTCAAGGTCACAAACTGATACATCACTGAAGAAAGTGACCCTGAATGCTCTAGTGACAGTACGTACACAAAACAGCTTTTTGCTCCTTTGCCAACATACAGCTGTAACAATTAAACATATGCTTGAAGCAATGGTTTTCAACCTATGGTCTGAAGAGTATGGTTTAAGATCTCCAAAAGGGTCCGCACCTCCATCTGAAATTTTTTAGAGGTCTGCAGACTGAAAAAGCTGAGGTTGAAAAACACTGATGTGAAGGGTACTATTTTTCCTACCTCACCACAGTACTCAGAGATGAATTCATTCTTCTGTACAGGATCTTTGATGAAAATTCCCCAGCCTGCCACATCAGAAGGTGCCAACAGCAAATGCTAGAGGAGAAGAGAAATAAATTTATCACCTGACTTAGGTTTTCAGGCATACTCAAGCTAAATTATCCACAAAACATAGTGTTTGAGAAGCTACAGGCTACACACTAACATGTTGTTGGGTCAGTGGGGAGAAGAAGGAAAGTGCACAAAGGAGCCCAGATACTGTGCTAATGCAAAAAATTGGAAGATAGAATTGGCCATGGAATAGAAATTGTTTGTGTACAAATCCAACTAACAAGACATATGTCCAACTTCATCAGTGTGTAGTAAAGCCTTCAGATCAGAATATTAAGCAAACTTGATAAATGTAAAGATTTTTAAGATGGCAGAAGTCTGCTTGTACAAGTGCAATATCTAATTAATTGACTTCTAAGGGATGCTCTTGAGAGAAATTATGGAAACCATGAACTACTGCTATAAAATGCATTTTTTTTTTCAACCTATGAGACAAGGTGACTCAGTGTAAGCTTCATATTTGCACAAAAGTTAGTACTGGAGATAAAAGTAGATGTTTCACTAGATAAAAGCTTTCCCTTTCAGACTAGTCTTCCTTTTTTTGTAGGCCATAAAAAAAAAAGCACAGTTCAAACTCCAGTGCACGGGGGATTTTTGGGGGATGAAAACAATACTAGACATCTCCATCATTATGTACATGTGACATAAAGTGGCAATGGGAAAAGCTGTGTGTAAAAGGGTAAGCATACACACCTTTTTGGATCCCCTCTGAATGCTGCAGTTCTTACAAGAAACATTTTTGCTGTCCCAGTGATCAGCAGCTCCACATGTTAGACAGAGGTCTGGATCACATTCACGTACAGCCAGATAGCATGGACACTGCTTAGTGTTGCACTGTGCTTTGCAGCGGCATCCAGGAAACCTATTTTGGCCTTTAGAGGGAAAAAGAAAAGTAACTAAATATGCTCCTGTCCTGAAGTTTAGCAAAAATGCCTCTCTGCTGACTCGTTCCTCCAGATGTCATAATTCCCCAGTCATTAAAGCTAATGCAAAGTGAACACAGACAGGCAGGCTATGCCTTCACACCCCGCAGCAGCAAACCTCCCAGCTCAGGCTGACAGACAGAGTAGTGCTCTAAAAATAGCAATCAGGCAGCACTTTGACCTTGCAGCTCAGGTTCTGAAGCCTACAAGTGGGGTGAGCTTCAGTGCCCAAGCCACGATTTCAAAGTATGGTCCACACAGCTATTTTTGAAGCACTAGCCCAAGTCACCTGATTCAGGCTGGGAGACTCTTTGCCATGAGCTGTGTAGACATATGCTTTGTACTCCTCTGGAGAGTGAAAGTGTTCACCATATGAATCTGCTTGGATTTCTTTTGTTTTAACAGATACGGCTAGCTTTTTTCTATAGGCCTTGCATAGAAGACCACCACTCAGGGTTCCCTGGCACCACCATTATGTGTTCACTTAACCCTGGCTCAATCTGAGCACCTATGTAGTTCTATTGAAATACATAACTAAGGTGCAGATTTTAAAGATATTAACATGTTGCTGCATTTGGCATCACCAATACCTAAGTTACTGAGGAACCCAACGGCTTGGTCTACATTAGAAAGTTAGCTTAACATAGCTGTGATGGTCAGGGGTGTGGAAAAGTCAGACCTTGCAGTATCATAATTAAGCCAAGTTAATTCCCAGCGTACTTCTATCAAGTTCACTGCCACTGCCTGGGGAGGTGAACAACCTATGCTGACAGAACAACCCCTTCTATCACAGTGGGAAATGTCTACACTACAGATCTGTAACAGTACAGTTGTACTCCTGTAGTTAGTGCCTGACAGACATACCCCCAGTCTCGTTTTCAAAATGGATTCAGGTACTTAATCTAAATCCCATCTGCTGTCTATGGGATTCTAGACTTCTAAGTGCCTAAACTTTTTTGAAAATGAGATGCAAGTGTTGTGATGCTGAGCACAGCAACAACTAACATCTTTAAAAGTCTAAGTCTCAGTGCCTGCTTAAACCATCAACCTTACAAAAACAAACAGTTCTCTGCAAAATCAGCCAGGTGGAAATTTTTCAGAAAAGTGGGTTTGATTGATTGTTTTTTGCATCTTGATAAATTCTGAAAAAGGCCCGAAAGCCAGGGGAGGGATGCATGCACATATTCCCTACTTGACTTGGTAAGGATGCTGAACTTACAGTCCTCACTCTCTTTATTCCAAATGCAATTAGTCACTAAGTTAAAACAGAAGCAAACAAAACCAAAGAGATGTAAATGGCCTCACTCCTTTCTTGAAACATTATCATTTATGCTAGCTGTCTGCTCACTAGACATAATTTGAATAATGCTTTCAAAAAGCAAGAAATAAAAGAAAGGCTCGCTGAAAACTTTCAAGACCTTTAAATGCCATAAAAACTAAAAATGGCAAGCCCTTTTTTTCTTTTTTACCCTTTGGAGGCCACTTTTATATCAGCAATAAATTTGTGTCTACACATGAAACTAGACTACGAAGACAGACTCATTATAAACCCCTTCCAAAATTACTACTTACATTCTGAGCTGCATTGACAGAACTTCTCACAAAAGTTCTGAGCAATTACACAAGGACATGAGCTGTCACAAGGCTGACGAGGATGATCGCATGGCTGGTAATTGTAAACATGATTAGATGACCCATCTGAATAAAAATAGTAATAATTTGAAGAGATTTAGAGTGAGGGAACTGCAAACTGTTTATCCAAATATTTCAAATGTGCAGTCTTGTCTTTAAACAAACAAAAAAACTTAAAGCAAAAATGCCTATCAAATCTACTCTTCTTCAAATCTCAAAAACAGAAAGTACTCTAAACAAAAATTGTGGCATTAAGAAGGCGCATGTTAATTACGCTATTGCTTGCTTGCTCTTGTACCTCACCCCTCACATTATTCATCTGGTGAGTGTATTTAGCACATGAGCCTGTCTTAAGCTCTAGGAATGATCAGCAGAACAAGAGTGGTATAGTATTGCAATACCTCTCCACGCAGACAATCTAGATTGCCATTTCTCTTCCACAAGGGGAACTGTACAGTTTAGCAATACTTGTACAATTATTGCTCTATAGCTCTGCCGGTCCAACTCCCTGTGTTAACAAGCCCTAAGCTCTAAAGGGATCGTGTCTATCAACTTATCAGTACAGCTGCTAGATTTTGGATGCTTAATCAATCGTCTAGTGCTTACACTGGTTTAGATGTAACTGTACAACGTTACATCAGTTTCAATCAACCACAAAGCAGTGGTGCAGAACGGGGGACGACAACCCATACCTCTGAAGAAATTATTATTTTTTACCAAAGTCTCTCCAATCCCCACAATTTTCCAGAGCAGCTTTCAAAATAAAGTTTCAAAAACAAAAAACAAACAATAATCCCACACAAATGCAGTTCACAAACACAAGATGTGTGTGCTATCTGCACTGCAATAACAAGACCTGCCTGAAGTGTTACGAACTCATAGCCTCCTTTCTCTCTAGCTTAATTTTCTTTCAAAACAGGCAAAGCTTTTCTTGAATAGTTGCATAAACAATGTGGAATCTCCTCTGTCCCTGCTGTATCAGTAATGTAAGGTTACTATTCTTGAAAGTCTCCTCATGGCCTCTGGCTCCCCATGGAATGTATAAAACAGCCTAACATCATTTAGAAAACATCAGTAGGATCTTAAAAATTCAGGACATAAAGTTGAATTGAAAGATGCTAACCCTTTTTCAGCTGTATCTTTCTGCAATGAGCAGCCCACAACCTGCAAAAACACAAAACAAACACAAGAAGGTTGACAGGAACTCCTCCTGTATTGGGCTGAGGAAAGTAGCTGCAGCTCGAGGCACCTCCAAAATCACTTTTCACTGGGGAAGTCTTCTGTAACAAGAATTCCTAAACCATCTAAATCAAAGTTTTACAGAATTTCCACTCTATCCCAGGTTACTGGCAACATCAACATGCTTGAAGCATTTTACTATCTGTTAATAATGTTGTTAGAAAGCAGTGCTCTTAATTTTACTTTAAGAGCTGTGGTTGCAATCTTTTTTTTAGCAGTTAAAACTAATTGAACTAACAAGTTTCACCATAATAAAGTTAAATCATTTGCAGCCAGGATTTCCTAAATTTATATTTCCAGGGACTTAAATTTGTACTTTTAAATACTGACATTAATATACTATTTTTTGGGACTACTGGACGCATATTGACAATTTGTTTCTATACAGATGTCAGTTTCCAGAGAGACAGTACTGTAACTGGCCCAAATAATGCTGAGCATTTTTGTGTAGTGAGAAATTCTCATAGTTGGTTCAAAAGTTTAAAAACCAAACAACGTATCTACGTTTCTTTCCAGTGAATAAATACCAAGAAGTTATTCTTTCAAAGCAAGCAAAAGTAAACATATGCTTATTCAAAACAATTTTTTTACCTGTTAATTTCCTTTTTCCACTGCAATCCATCAGTTTGGATTCTGATGGTTTACTGTTTCTCCCATCTGTACATCCAACAGCTTTAACCAAATATAACATGATTCTCCACCCAAACACCATCTGTTAGCTCAATAACCGTTCTGTGTCCCACAGTTGAGACCCACATAACCAGCATACATTAAATATATTAATAGTTAACCTCTTCTCTAGCCATTTAAGTTGACTCTTGTCAAAGCAACTGTACGACTCAGAGTTCAGGCTCCAAATTTCTTTGTGTTTAAAACTTTTCTTCAAAGAATGTTATATAAAAGACATAATTCCCTTTCTGGGTGTGTCACCTGAACTGGTATAATACAGCAGTGAAAGACTATTAACAGGTTAAAATTCCTTATTTCTGTACTGTATTATTTCAATTCAGAGACATGAAACCTCTAGAGAAATCTGCTTCCCAATTACCTGAACAGAGAAATAAGGTTTCAAATCAAAAAATGTAATATACAATACTTGATTATGGTACATTTTCCAAAAACACTACAGACTAAATGAAGTACCAAAGACTACACAGTTGAAAACCTACTCTGCTGAAGTTTTGCTTCTTTTGGCCCACGATGACAAGATGGATAGCAGAATGCCAAATTACCTACCAGCAGTGGGAGCTTTTCATGGATAAGACTCCTGTATGCGCAACTTCATAATGATGAAAGGTCTGTTTTAAATGTTTATAAATTGAGTACTTCTCCAGTTCTAGTGAAGTTTTAATATACTAGTGTCAAGCAAAAAGGTCTAAGATGTGCCTCATCCTTTCTAAAGGATGCCAAATTTTTGTATAAAGAGACTGGATTACAATGAAAAATTAACATTTTGGGCAACATGGTCAGAACTAAACTACTACTACCTGATAAAAAATTAGATAGGGAAGTTGTGATGAAGGCTGCCAGCTCACTGACTCTTCTGGAAGAGAATAGGGACACCAAAGGAAAACTCTGAGACTAAAGAATTAGAGGTATATTGTGACCATGGCTTCAGAGGGGGAATTAAAGAGTACATCGTGGACCAAGCAAATACTTCAAACATGGGCCAAATGGGATAACTGGAAGTCTGACTAATGCTCCTGGGATACCGGAGATGGGTGGGAGTATATATCCGAAAATTAGTGTGATGGCTTTCAGAAACTACATGTCTAAGAGGTGGAAAGCTGCCAGGAAGCACTCTCCCTTTCCGTCACTGGCCGCAATGAGTGACATGCTCAGGGTAAGGGAAGTGGTGGGAATGAGAGATTCCCCATCAGTAGTTCTATTTGTTGCCTCTTCTCCCATCCTACCTAGCAACACAGGACAGTTCCACATTCATTTCTCATTACTAACACTGTCAGTCAAAAACATGTTGACCTTGTCTGCTAAAAATCCAATCATCAGATGGTTCCCAGTGCCTCTTGGAAAACCGGTTAGCTATCACCCAGAAGATGCGGACATCAGCAAGATAACAATTATAATTATTTCTGGGGAAACTGCTAAAACCTGTCCCCAGAAAACGCATGAAGGCACCACTAATATCTAAATCTACACTGAGTTTGGAAATGAAATTTCAACTGTTATTTGCACTTAGGTCTGTTGAAGATGCAGGCTTATATGCTTGTGTTTTCATTAGCTTCTTTAAAGATGCCTGGTATAGGATCTTGCCAAAGGTGCAGTCTTTTAAGGAGGAATGCAAGTAATTTATATCAAAACTTCAGCCACTCTACAAAGATACTGAAGATGCCTTGGGTCAAGGTCTCAGCATCTTGGGCAAAATAATTTAGCAAAAGTATAATTAGATGCTGTGAAGAACCAGTCCCTGAAGAACCAAGACAAGAAGAAGAATCCAAATGAAACCTTATATCTGGATACAAAATCATCAAGACTATTTCTTCACTAAAGTGGAGTCTACAGAGTCAAAATCTATTTAAATGAGGGAAAACGACTCACTACAGCTAACCTTCATTGATCCAGGGAGATCATAGGGAGAATAAGGACTATTTGGAAGCACATATATTCACAGCTCCTAGGCATCAATGAAAGCATATATCTGAATGAGTGACAAAAGCATGAATTTCTTTTCTCAGGGTATGGTCACATCTTCTTTTGAGTTGGTGGAACTGCTGATCTTTATTCTGTATTAAACTTGAGGTCTTTTCCTCAGTTTAATTAGGAAGAGTAGCTTTTGCCAGCTGTCAAAATGCAGAGCTAGCACATAAAAGACACCTCAGGACAATAAAGCTATTAAGCTCCTACAACAGAAGTGTAAAAAAAAGTACTCTCTCTCTCTCTCTCTTTTAGCACAGCATTATCAGGAATATCTAAGACTCTGGCATAGTAAGAAGAAAAGGAAACTGCTCTAAGCAATGTGCATGCTATTATTTCCCAATAGGCTTTCCATTCTTTTGAGGAGAATGGCATGCTAAAATGGTGTGAGAAATCAATGTTGCAGTAGGTTAAGTTTGGCAGTGCTGATGGAGTAAGCAGTGGCAGTTCAGCTTACGAGACAACTGCTGCAGTAGGTAAAGAGGCCAGTCAGACTGAACAGAAAGCTTAAATGAACACATGCTTCCAAATCAGATAGGAAAGAAGTTACAAAGGCCCTTGAATGGAGCTTCTGTTATTCCTTAATTTTCTCCTCTAAGAATGGACTTCTACTTCACAAGTAGCCTATGAATCTTGGAAGTCATTATGAATTGGTCTTCACGCTATCTCTGCATTCTGGCAGAAAGGAACTGGAGCATGCAAGCAGGCTCTTGAGAGCCTGCCATGGAAGCCATGCCCCACAAGTAGGTGAGCTAGAAGCAGTTTGCTCAATCTGGCTGGGTAGAGTAGACTCAGACTGAAAACAACATAACACTTTCCACCTCTCCTTTCCAACAGATTCAGCCACTTGTATACCTCTGTCTGCTTCTCTCCCAAAGAGGCAGAAAAACAAGAGAACCTTTCTGAAAAAGTGTTGACTGTACTGTTTTCTTTTACTCAAGATGCTTCTTACATAGTAGGAAAAGTAACCCAACAGTCTGAGTTGACCTGTTAAAATACAGCACCCATTTTTCCACAGAAGAGTCCAGAATCCAGTGAGATGTTGTAAAGCATAAAAGACATCCTGAAATCACTTGTCCTTTGCACTAGCAACCAATAAGAAAAAACAGACTGGTTTCGAGTCTTTCCCCATGCTCCAGTTAACCAGAAAAAAAGGGCATATTTCTTCACTGCCAGCTCTGCAGCGATCAATTCAGCAGGATCAAGTGGGTGCTGGAGACCCGCTCAATCGATCCTAGATGAACTCTCCAGACAATATTGATAGTCCACTTTCCTGTAAGGGGCAAGGCTGTGCCAACAGGAGGGCGTCTCTTGTTGATGCAGCACTGTGAAGACACTATGGTATGGCAACGTTAAATAGTCAATGGGAGACATGTAAGCTACATAAACATAGCTTGTGTATCTCCAATAAACAGCAGTGTAGACCAGGGAAAACCTGAACTCAAAGTTAGCAGTTATCTCTAGGAGAGCAGTTAACAGTTCAGTTTGGCTAAACAAGTCTGGGTTTTGAAACCCCTCCCCACCAAATGCCCCAGGCCAGTTGATAGCTATGCAGCTGATAGGAAGCGATGGTACTACCGTACTCTGAACAAAGCAGGACCTCTTCCAGTTGCTCACTAACCAACTTTTCTACCCTGGTTTGGCTGTCTCTGTACATTGCAAGCAGCCCACTTTATCCTCGCAGCAACTTTTGCATCAATATCAATGGAAGGCTTCCATTGAGCAAGACTCAAACAGGTAGACAGGAGTCAGGAAAGCAGTAAGGATTAGTTGCTGGAACAAGCAATGGGAGAGGAAAAAACAGGAAGCCATTTGGGGGAAAAAACAAAGAAAAAGGTTTTCAACAGTCTCTTGTCTGCTGGGGATTATGTGCACATTGTAGTAGATTGGATATTTCTCTCTTCCTTTTTCCTCAGCCCCTTCTAGCTATAAAAACATTCACCAGAATCTGTACAGAATTGCCCTATGTTTAGGGTTCTGTTGGACCCTAACTTTTCAGCTGAGAAAGACTGTCCCCATCAAAAGTGTTCATATGTTGCAAAGCACTCAGACAAAAGAGATAGGGGAGCATTTTTCAAAAAGTGTAGAACATTAATTTTGGAGGTTTTTTTTTTTTAAATCTTCAAAATAAATCTTATAGCACCTTTCCTTGTCACTTAAATCAAGAAATGCAGATAAGCTGCCACAGGGTTTTGTCTTGTATTGGAACCTCCTAGCATGGCTCGTCACCTGAATATCTAGCTGGTAAATAAGTTGTGATATCTGTGTAAATTAGAATAGAATAGAATAGAATCATAGGGTTGGAAGGGACCTCGTGAGATCATCAAGTCCAACCCCCTGGGGCTTGAACCCAGGACCTTCTGCATATTAAGCAGAGGTGCTAGCCACTACTGTTAAAACTATTTTTTTTTTTTTTTTTTTTAAAGGAGGAGGATGTCAGTTTTCTACCAGATTATTGGTTGTTGATTTTTTGAAGCATTAGATGTCACACCTTTCATCACATGGACAAAATCTACATATTAATTTACAGAGTATCTTCAATTTACTACAGGGTCAGACTATTATTGGGAAGTGATATACTGAACTGAAGTGCTATTTCCTAAATAAATGAATAAAGAAATTGCACAAGCAATAGCTATTTTTGTAATATTGCCCAAAAATCTAAGTGGTAGTACCTGCTTTTACTTCCTCTTTTATTGAATGAAAACTATTCTACACAAATCTGACTTTTTGAGTATTATAACCGATTGCCTGTAATAATGTGATTCAAACTATAACCTGATTTTCCTTGTTGCAGTAAGCTTATAAGCATATGGGAAGAATTTTATTATTTATAAAAGGTGGAAAGAGGCTTTAAAAAAAGAAAGGAAAAAAAAAAAGAGTGCTGTTTGAGACCAAAACATTTGAAAAATTGGACAACTGTTTCATTGCAGATTTTGTTCTTTGAAAATAAATGAACAGGGAAAAGAAACAAGCAGCCCTTTCTTTCAAAGTCCTTAGTTGTTCTTATATCATCAGTCTCCTATGGATTATCACTTCAAGCTTCTAAGGTTATTCATTAACAGATTTACCTGTGTTTCCTCTTCTTCTTTCTTGGAGGGGTATCAACATCTTCAGCAGGAACTGGAGCAATAATACTAGATTCTTTTACTCTAAACTCATACACCTAGCAAGAGATACCATAACACATCTCAATTATAGAATATGAAGCTTTGTATGTTAGAATGATTTCCTCCAACTGATAACAAGCCACAAATGCCTCTCTCTTTACAGGTGTATCTCTTACTTTATCATCTTATTTGGCCTTAAATGATCAAACAAAAAAAGCTGCGTATTTTAAACTTACGTAAATTTAAAACCAACAATACAGTGGAATCATTACAATTCATTGTACACATTTATAAAAATCAGAGGTGATAGCATTCTGAAGAAAACCAAGACAGTTAATACATTCTCTTATAGAAATGGGTATTAACATTTATTGTCTATCCAGTTTTGAAAATAATGTGTGGACATCTAAATAAGCAAATTTCACTTCTTACCTGCCTACATGTTTTGGTCCCAATTAATCTAGCAATTGCACAGAAGTTGTCATAATAGGTACCAATGAGAACTCTGAACATAGAGGCCTCTGCACCACTCCACTCCACGTTCTCAGGAGGCTCAATATTTGGCTTCATCTTTATTGGTGTCTGACACCTGGAATTTGCCTCTGCAACATCAAGAACATCAACCAGGTTGAGGCTTCTCTCACAATTTAATTACATTTTCATTACCCTTGAAAACACCAAGGTATGTGTAAAAGTACATCAGGACAGAGTCATGTTGTAAGGTACCTACAATTCTTTAGTAAGGAGACACAACATAAGGAAGTTTTCACACATCTATAGACAAACTATAATCAGACTGAGGAGAACTCAGACAGCACAGTCTGGCTTCTGAAAATATTCAGGAGACAGTGTAAAATAAATGAAGTTTTTCTGAACTTTCATTATAAGGTCTTCTGTGATAAAGATACTTTAGCATACCTTCTAATTAAATTAGTGGTCCAAGTACATTTAAAATATGTGACTTCTAATGTTAATTAATTAGGGTTTTAGCCTTCTCTTCATGATCACTACAATTCGTTTCTTATTAAAGCACTGACTGGCCTTACCGGAGGAACTGGATGTTTCATCTTTCTTCTCCTCTTCTTCTTTATCATTGTTTTCACCTCCAGTTTCTGCTCCTGCTTCTCTGTCACTATCTGTGTCCTTTGATTCCAACACATTTATTGTTGGTGTGCTGGGTCGGCTGGTGTTATTTGGAAGTCTTCCCCTTCGGCGGCCACCCGGGCGTTTTGGTGGTGTCTTTATTCGCTCAGCAGTCAGAGCAGCTGCAAACTCCTTTGCCCCTTCCTAAAATAAAGCACACTAGAGTCGTCAGTACATGGATTTGAAATGCTTTACTTTCGGGAGAATGGAGGTGAGAATGGATGATTATTAGTCATATAAAGACAAAGCCTGCACTATTGGGGGGGAATGGTTACTTACCTGTAACTGGTGTTCTTCAAGATGTGTTGCTCATGTACATTCCAACTCAGGCGTGCGCACGCCATGTGTACAGATCTCCGGAAAGGTTTCCCCTACACCCACCTGCAGGGTTGGCTGTGGTCACCGGGGGCACCATGCTGCCTCCTATATATAGCCCAGTCAACCCCCCAGCTCTTCAGTTCCTTCTTGCCGGAATTCCAGCTGAGGGGAGGAGGGTGGGTGTTGGAATGTACATGAAGACATCCTCAAGAACACCAGCTACAGGTAAATAACCATTTCTTCTTCAAGTGATTGCTCTGGTCAGTCCTGACTCAGGTGATTCCCAAGCCTTACCTTGGAGGAGGGATCTAATTCTCTCACCTCGCTGATTGAAGCACTGCTCTACCCACTGCCTCATCATCTCTGGCCTGCTGGATGAGAGCATGGTGGGCCACGAAGGTGTACACTGACAACCATGTTGCCGCCTTCCATACGTCCAGAATAGGCACATGCGTGGGGAAAGCTGCCAATGAGGCTTGAAAACAAGTAAAGTGGGCCATCACCCTCGGGGAGAAAAGGGGGGGGGGGCGCGCATCACTAACCTCATAGCAACACGTGATGCATGCTGAGATCCAGGACAATAAACACTGGGAGGACACTGATTGTCCTTTAGCCCTGTCTGCCACAGCTACAAATAGTTAGGGCGATTTGCAAAAAGGTCTTGTGTGGTCCAGCTAGAAGGCCAGGGCTCTCCTTACATCTCTCTCTTCCTCCGTAGCTTAGGGCAGAAAACCAGGAGGACTATGTCCTGGTTATTATGGAAATGAGAAACCACCTTGGGCAAAAAGGCTGGGTGAGGGGAGAGCTGAACCTTGTCCTTAAAAAAGACAGGTTAGGGTGGGTCAGCCGTCAATGCTTTCAGCTCCAATAGTCTACAGGCCAAAGTGATCATTACCAAAAAGGCTACTTTTCATGAAAGGTATAGTAATGAGCAGGATGCCAAAGGCTCAAAGGGGGCCCCATCAGCCTTGACAAGACCAGGTTCAGGTCCCACCGGATCACCAGTGGACGGATGGACAGGAAGAGACTGTCCAAGCCTTTCACAAAGCACTTTACAATGCGGTCTGAGAAGAGGGATCCTTTCACCAAGCCCTTATGGAAGGCTGAAACTGCTGCTAAATGGGCCTTGATAGATGTGCCTGATAGCCTCTGCTGTTTAAGGTCCAAAAGATAGTCCAGGACCAATGGGTTTGGGGCTGAGGTAGCCATCACCTCTTTTCCCTCCACCCAGGAGCAGAAACTTTTCCATTTTGCTTGGTAGGTGGTTCTGGTGGAAGGCTTTCTGCTATTAAGGAGGACATCCTGCACCTGAAGGGAACTGACACTAACCCCTGGTCTGCCATGGAGATACCATCCCTTCAGGTGCAGGGCCTAGAGGTTGGGATGCCTGAGAGCACCTCAGTTCTGTATGAGTAGGTCTGGGTAAGGGGGCAGGGCAACAGGCTCCTTGACCGACAGGGTCAACAGTTTCGGGAACCAGTGTTGTCCTGACCACTCTGAGGCAAATCAGACCCTCACCTTTGTCTGCTCCATTTTCAGGAGTACCCTGTGCACCAGAGGTGTTGGTTGGAAGGTGTAGTACAGTTGGTTCGCCTAAGGAATTAAGAAGGCATCCACTGGTGACCCTAGGGTGCGATTCTGGAAGCAACAGAATCTTTGGCATTTTTGGTTGACCTCTGATGTGAAGAGGTCTACTCAGGGAGTCCCCCACTGATGGAAGATCTCCTTCAGAACATCCATCTGGATCAACCATTCTTGGGAGAGAAACCTCCTGCTGAGGTTGTCTGCCAGGGTGCTCTGCAAGCCTGGCAGGTACAGTGCTATCAGGTGAACCAAATGACAAATGCAGAACTCCCAGAAGTTGCAGGCTTCTTGAAATAAGGGAGAGGATCAAGCCCTACCTTGTTTGTTTATGTAGTGCATAGCCATGGTGTTCTGTTTGAACTAGTATGGACTTTCCCCTTAGCTTGTCTCGAAAGCCCAGGCAAGCTAGGCGGACCAATCTGAGCTCTTTCACTTTTATATGAAGATGTTTCTCCCCCTGTGACCACTGGTTTTGGATCTGGAGATTGCCTAGGTGAGCTCCCCAGACCATGTCCGACAAGTCTGTTATCAGGCACTCTGAGGGCTGTGGTCTTTGGAAAGGTACTCCTTCAAACATTGCGTTGGACTCTTCACCACTGCAAATTTCTGACAATGTGAGGAGACAGGCAGACCAGGGTATATAATGAGTCCCAGGATGAGTTGTACACAGAGGCCAGCCAAGACCGGAGAGGGCGAAACCTTTGCCAGGCAAATTCTACCATGTACGTGCACAAGGCCATGTGACATAGGAGTCTCAGGCATGTGCGAACCGAGGTAAGGGCGTGATCTGTCAATTGCTTGACCAAGCTTGAAATGGTCAAAAAGGTTAGAGGAAGAGAGGCACACACTTCCTTCAAGTCCAGGGTGGCTCTGATGAACTCTATGCATTGAACCGGAACCAGCGTAAATTTTTTCTCATTTACTAGCAGTCCAAGGTCAAAGAACGCGGATGAACCACTCAAAGATGTGCCTGAACCGCTTGCTGAGAGCAGCTCTTCACCAGCCAATTGTCCAGCTAAGGTAATACCTGAATCCTTTGCCACCTGAGAAAGGCTGCTACAACTGTGAGGCACTTGGTGAATACCCATGGTGCTGCTGCTAGACCAAACATGAGAAAAGTAAATCAGAAATGTCTTTGTTCCACCAGAAACCGAAGGAGACGTCAGTGGCGTGGCAAAACTGCTACATGAAAATAGGCATCCCTCAGACTGAGGGTGGCGTACCAGTACCTGTGGTCTAGCGATGGGATAACAGAGGCCAGGGAGACCATGTGGAACTTTATCTTGTGTAGAAATTTCTTTAGTCCCCTTAGGCTGAAGGCCTCCCTTCGCTTTCGGAATTAGGAAATAATGGGAGTAGAAACCCTTGCCCTGATAATCCACTGGCACTTCTTGCATAGCTCCCATAGAGATGAGGGACTGTACCTCATCTTCCAGCAGATGTTCACGAAACCGGTCCCTGAAGACGAACAGAGATGGTGGGGTGGGTGCGGGGAAGGAACAGAAGAGAACTGGAACGAGTATTCCCATTTTATCATGTGCAGCACCCATTGGTCCGAAGTAATGTTGGACCACACATGGTAATAAATCAGGACAACATGTCCCCAAAGAGGGTGGGATATGAGTCCAGCACTGCTATGACATGCTCAGGCATATCCTCAAAAGCTTTTCTTGATGGTGTGTTGGTTATGTGTCTGGTTCCTACCGACTTGAAGAAGGCTTATTGTCTGACTGCCAGTTTGAACTCCCTCGATAAGGGCGAGAGGGAGGTTGAAGCCAGAATTGACACCTCTGGGGCAGAAGTATGCAGCTCTAATGACTTTAGCATCATCCAGGAATCTTTCAGGGTCTGGAGCTTGGTGTCTGTCTGCACCAAGAATTTTGGACCTTCAAATGAGAGGTCTTGAATCACTGTCTGAATCTCCTGAGGAAGGCTGGATACTTGGAACCATGAACTCCTTCTCACAGTGATTCCCGATGCCATGGTTCATGTGGCAGCATCTGCTACATCCAAGGCTGACTGTAACAATGCCTTCAAGAACACCTTTCCCTCTTTCACTATTGCAGATAACTCAGACCAACTGTCAGCAGGCACGATGCTGGCAAACTTCTCCAAGGTGACCAGGAGTTGAAGACAAAGCAGCTGAGGATGGCCTGCTAGTTGGCAATCCTCAGCTGGAGACCTCTGGTGGAAAAAGCCTTCCTCCCAAACAAGTCCAGCTCTTTTTGTGTCTTTTGACTCAGGGGTTGGTCCTTGGCACCCTTGGCGGGCTCTTTTGTTTGCCACTGCCATGACTAAGGAGCCTGAGGTTGGGTGGGTATAAAAATGTTCATGGTCCTTAGATGGGACAAAGTACTTGCACTCCATCCTCTTCGTTCTGGGAGGGATAGAAGCTGGTGTATGCCACAGGGTCTTACTGGTCTGCCTCATGGTCTTAGTCAAGAGGAGGGCGACCTGTGCTGGGCCTTCTGGGACCAAGTTGTCTACTACAGGGTCACCATCGTCCACCACCACCTCCTCGTCATCTTGCAGCCCCATATTGCAGGCTATTCTCCCGAGTAGCTCCTGGTGTGCCTTGCTGTCGTCTAGGATGGCCGCCAGGGTACAGCCTGGTACTGCTTCGTCCAGAGGGGAAGAAGATGACTCCTGTTGGGTTTGGGCTTCCAAGGGTGAGGCTCTGCTGGGTGGGAGGCACTGTCATCCCTCGAAGCATGTGAGGCAACTGAACCTTGGTCCTAATCTCTGCCTTCCGGAGAGGAACTTGCTGCAGAACAGCAATGTAGCCTCAGTCTGTGGAGATGTAGGACCTACTCACTATCAAACTTGGGCTTGGTGACAGCCCAAGAGGCCGAAAAGGGGCACTGCCGTGCTTCCTGCCATTGCTACCACGGCAGACGGCTTGAAGGTTGGCTCCTTCACCTCTTCCTGCTGTCCTCATTAATCCATGAGATCTCGGAGCCTTCTTCTGACCCCAAAGAGAGTTGACTAAGGGGTGACCAAGGAGGTGCGGTGCCGCTCAGTGCCAGAGACTGGTGCCAGCTGTGCTGAGCAGGCTTATGGAAAGGACAGTGCTGAGCGTGGTGACCAATATCGAGGTGCTCCTGCCGCCGCAATCACCATTGGCAGTACCGGGGAGTGGTGCTGTAGGGAAGGTCAGGCTGGGTCCTCCTGTACCCCTTGCTTGGCATGGGGAGAGCACAAGTTGGGCATCTGGGCTAGCAGTGCCAGGCTGTGGTGCCAAAGTGGTGGCAGCTTCAGCTGTATGGGCTTGGGCTGCACCAAGGGTTTCGGCGTCAATGGCACCCTTCCCGGGTCCAGCACCATTGTCTGTTCAGTCAGCTCCTTAGCCACTTCAAAAGTCTCAGGAATAGAAAGGAGCTATAGATCCTCTTCCAGGATGTCCCTGGTCAGGGATGTTTCGGAGACCAGACTCAATGGACCTCCCTCAGAACCCGAAGTCAGAGGTACAGCTGGGAGCAGTGCCTGGGTTGAGTGGCCCTCTTGAGACCCAGCACCTTGTCCAGCTTGGTTGCTGGGGAGCGTGCCTTATCTTCTTCTGTTCTCTTCAGTGCCAGGAAGTGGGACTGGTGCTGGTGTGTGTCCCCAACTCAAGGCAGTGCTGCTAGTGTCGGGCGCCTAAATCTCTAACTCTTGTAGCCAGCAGTGTGCTCTGCACTGAAGCCGCCTTGCTCAAGCCCAAGCCTCCAGCCAGGCAGAGAGCCTTCTCCATCATGAAGAGTTTTAGTCTCTGCTCCCTTTCTTTCTGGGTGCAGGGTTTAAAACTTTGTAAAAGTTCGCACTTGTCTCTCAAGTTCAACTAACCCAGGCACCTCAGACAGGACGTGTGAGGGTCATCTGTAGGCATAAACTTTTTACAGATGTTGCAGGCTTTGAAGCCTGGCATGCCTGGGCTTCTGCCATCAGGCAGATGGCTCTCAAAGAGTGAGAGTCCCTCTGAAGATCTCCTGTTAATAAAATAGCAGCAGCTGAAAGCTGTAAACACTAACTATACGGAGAACTAGAGGATAGCTAGCTGCAAGCCAGCAAGCACTGCTCCAGAGACCATCAGGGCAGTGAGAAAGAACTGGAGGGCCGAGGGGTCAGCTGCGCTATACATAGGAGGCAATAGGGCGCCCCCAGCAGCCGCAGCCATCCTGCAGCTGGGTTAAGGGAAAACTTTCCAGCATGCATGCGCACCCGAGTTGGAATTGGCATGAGGAATCACTCAAAGAAGCAGCATGATTTACACAGGTGGTTTCTAATAAAATAAGACATTTTCATATTTTAGTTTTAAATCTAAATGTTTATCCAGGATGCTTTAATGAGTCTCTTCATGCTCATGATCTTTACAATGTACACACAGTTTGAAATCTCAGTTTGCTTAGGTGTAATATTAGTACCAAACTCTATTTTCACTTTGACTTTAGAAATGAAATATTATATGAGTAGTAAATTTTCATCTTTCATTATGGCAGAAATAAAAATGTTCCAGCACAGTCTCTTGCCAAAATAGAAATATTAAGCAAGGTTAAAATGCAATAGCTAAAAGAGGTCTAGTATTTCAGAGAAAAATGAGTATTTTTACTGATTTTCTATGAAATGGAGACAGTTGACAGAATGTACAGTAACCAATTTTTGGATTAAAAAACTATTTCTCCCCCACAAAACTGAGAGAAGTGGGGCAGCGATTTGAAACTGTATTAACTAGGGTCTCCATATCTCATCTATATCTGCTTCTTAAGGAACACAAACACTGGAAAGACCCCCTCTGACAATGAAACAAATTTCTGCAGTTTAAAATGAAATTAAAGAGGCAGATAAATTACAGAACTAGACTCCCCTGGTAACTCCCTTTACCCCCAAGCTAGGTGGTCAGCAGACAAGTCCCAGATCATCAGATCCTGTCCTATGTCAACAGTGCCTTATTGAGAGAGAAAGATACTGGCACATAGATTTACCATACATCCAGGTTTTCTCAAATATTTCCTTTTGATCCTTTTCCCTCTCTCCAAGCAAATTTTTTTCAAGTAAGAGACATAGTATGGATTCTCATGAGCAAAGACTGCAGCTCAGAAAGTGCTGTCTCCACACTTTGAATGGTCCCTCCCCAAGTTTGCCAGAGCCTGCCTGCCAACTCAAGGCCCTGACTTCTAGCTCTAGAAAGGGGGAGAAGCACAGAAGCACAGCTAGACAATAGACCCTGCATCCTGTGCCAGGTTGCCTGGCCACAGTCACAGGGAGTGACACTGCCCCTTACCTCAGGAGTGAGGCTGCTGGTGAGCTGGAAGGGGTATTTTGGCAGTCTGGATGGGTGAGGGTATACACTGACGGGGTACCTGAGGTATGCTGGAGTGGGAGGTACTCACTCCAGTACACCCTAGCTACCCCTTCAGTGTACACCCCCACCCACCTAGACTGCCAAAATACTCTCTACAGCTCACCCCTCTCTGCCCAACTCTCCTTCCAGCAGTGTCCTTTTCTTGGGAACCTGAAATATGGTAACCCTGTATTTCCACTGTTAGAAGAATTTACTTTCATATGCAACAATTCAACTACCCAATTTCAACTTTGGCCTAGTCACTGGAATCACCATGTCTGCTTTGTAAAAGGTACAATGAAAGCTTTGATGAAGTTATCAGCACCTACGTTTTAATTCTTGAGAAACACAATGTCTCCTAACACCATATGGGACATTAATCACCAACAGAGCTTCCTACAACACTGCAGAATACAGCTTGACTTAATACATTTGACTACCAGTTAATTTAATGTGTTTCCACACCTGATTTTTACTTTTTGCCAAACAGAAAGTCAAAAAATACAAAAAAACAAAAACAACCCACACCAAAAAAAGCCAAACAACCAACTAATCCACCTCCCAACTCCCTACCCGCCCAATGAAAGTAATTATCTTACCAGATGTTGATAACAATGCTGTCCACAAGGTTTATTATCTATTGCTGTTTCTGTATTCTTACGTTTGTAGGTGTTAGGAGTTGCATGGAATGCTGTAGAATGAAAATATTCCCCAGGTAAGCATTTCAAAATGTGTTTCACAAATACTTGCAAAACTGAATTTTTTTTCTGAACTGTACCATAAAAGTGTCCTAATGGCAACAGAAATAATAGTGAAGGAAAAACCTAATGCATTTTATTTGCCATTTAAAACACATAAGAAGAGTGGGCAAGTGAATTTGTCCAAAGCTGATAACGTATGTGTTTCGACCCATTAGATCGCTATTCTAAGTAAAGATGATTCTTCTTTTTCACCCCCCCCCAACAGGCACACTTTCTTGGGTCAGTTTTGTTTTCCCCCCACTCTTCCAGACAGAGCACTGGTACTACCAATGGGAATCACACTTCTTATTCAAGGAATTTCCATCAAAAACATCCTCTGGCATGCTACAAAAACCAAGACAAAGAGTGGCTGACATCTAGGAAGTCAATTCTCATTCTCATCTCAAACATCAAAGATCTCATTTACCTCAAACCTCATTTACTTTAAAGCAGGAGCAAACTCTTATTGTGCCTCCTTTCAAGGCCACTTTACTATGCTCAGAAAATGTAAAGAGGCCTTAGCATAAACACCACCCCAGTGCTTCCTTAGATGCAAAATGAGCTTTAACAATCCCCTTAACTATTCCTCTGACAGCCGAAGATCGCCTCAAATATTGCATGTGAACCACAAAACAAAAATGTGCTCTTCACTGCTTCCCTCTCTATCAAATAAAAGCAAGTCCTTTCAAATATCTTCACTTTCCTGTTTTTGCTGTGTGATCCTCAGTTGTGTTGACTACACCTCTCAGTTAAGGGCTGGGAAACCTGAAACTAGACCAGGGCACCTGCGGGTCGTGACCTAAAAATGGGCCGCCATGCCATTCAGGGCTGGTTGCCATGATCCTCTTTAATAAATTGAAAAAGGAAATACATTACTAATTCAAAACTGAACCATGTAACACAAAGCTGACTCCCAAACTTATTTTGGGTCCTGGCCAAAAACAGTTAAGAACTCCTGAACTAGACTTTCAGTGGAACCTCTGTTCATCTAAATAATTTAGGTGATTTTGAAAACTGCACATGGAATCTACTCTCATTCAGTTATTCAACACTGCGCAGTATTTGAAGAGAAAAACAGAGGTGACCTATTTTTGGGGTATGCATGAAGATCAAATACCCTCCACTTGAAGCCATCTTTATACATCATAAGAAGCAATGAAGAGCATACTTTTGTTCTGCGGTTCACATTCAATATTTCAAGAAACACATTCATCTGACCATTTGTTCAAAAGACACTTAGCCATCTTAACTGCAGATCAGTGTCACCATGGAAGCATAATCTAGATAAGCTACCTACTTGGTATCTTTCTGCATTAGCTAGGCCTATAGTGAACAAATATAGCAAGGAAGATACAAATCAACTCCTTTTCAGAAGAACCCAATGACAGAATGGAAAAAACTGGTAAGAAACTGGATGCCTCTTTTATATTTCCAGTGGGCTCTTCTAAGAAGTGAGGAAAACAAGTATTTTTACAAGTGCTATTTAATACAACTTAGCATTATTCTTTTAATTAAAAGAAAATGTAATTACTGTGATACCTGCCTTGAATTCCAAGTACTTTGTTACCCATGTCAGAAAGAAAAATTAATTTTTTTTTTTTTAGGTTAGAGGTGTAGGGAGTTTGTGGGTGTGCATATGTTTTAAAGCTACTACGACCTGAACCAGGTGAAACTATCTGCCATGTGGAGGACAACAATCCTTGACCCTACTTAATTCCCAGAGACAGAATCAGGCTCTAAAACAACAACTAGTTTCTAGTTAACCTCTAGCATGCACTGACTAATATTTATTTTTATGGCTATTAAAGTAGTTGTTTTCCAAGATCTTTTACAATTTTGCCATATTCATGCTACTGCAGTGTTTGCATTTCTCCCTATATTTAGTACAGGGAATGCCTCAATAGAAGGAAAACTTCAATAACATGAATTATTTTCAAGCAGTAAGAATTAAAATTGAAAAGCAACTGCAGTGCATTAACAAGACTGTACATCAAGGCACAATGGCAAGCAATTTAATTCCATAATGAAAATTTGATATACAGATTGCACATATCTGAAGCACAAAAAAAACAACATACTTTATAGTATTACACACAATAAAATACAAAAGTTTGAACTCAATGTGACAAAGACTGTAACAGTAAACATGCTGGGCCAGATCCTCAACTGATGTAAATCGACGTAGCTCCTCTGACTCACATAGAACGGAACTAGTTTGCACTAGGAGATAGCCTACCCTGCTTGAAATGAGTGCAATTCCAGAGTACTTTTTAATCCCACAACCTAAAGAAGGAATTTCATAATTTGTCCCAGTTTAAAAGCAAAAGGTACTGAGAAAGCCCAGTTGAAAGAAAGGTTGCATACTTGCCAGAAAGTACAAAATTTTAAAAAACAGGGGTGTGGAAGAGCATTCATAAGACTCAGACTGTGTTCAAGTACTGTATCAGCTTTGTATTGCTCCATGTAGGCTTTGTAATCTAAAACTGTGATCCCTAAATCCCATAATTTCTTTACAGTGCTTTATATTATAATAGCAAATATAACATTAACAATACTGCTTTAACTGAAGAGTACTTACCACTAGGTGTCCCAAATACGTTAAATAACTCTTGGCCAACACTGCATTAAAAAGTAATGGCTACATTGTTGAACGCTCAGTTAATGTGCCAAAGTCAAAGTTATATGCACAATTTCAGCTCTTCTCCCTTTGATGTATGCATTATGCTTAACTTCAACATTTTTTTTCAGCTACACTGAACTTTGTAGCTTTAATGTTGCATGAAGTTTCTGGCATATATTCATGTATTCTGCATCTATATATCCTTGATATTTTCAGATGTTTTGAACATTAAATATATGAAATTTACACTCAAAGCAATCTTGCACGTCAAAACATTTAACGCCAGAAGTTCTGTACATTACTTTTCAGTATCTAAAAATAATGAAGGGAAGTAGGAAAACAGAATAGAGCAACAGAGGAATAAATATGTCTTTCAATATTTAAATTTTTTGGTGCTGAAAGTATGAACTTTTTTTTATTGTCCTAAAAGGCTTTTACTTTCCTCAACACTAACACTTTCTCCACTCCTCAGCTCAATCCCAAAGGAAAATGGCTCTGCAGTAATGTGAGAACACAGCTGGATGGGAACATGGCTTGCAAATAGTTTACAACTCTATAGCATTTTGCAGAAAAATCAGAAGTCTTTTAGTTGTATGTATCACTTTCACATTTCCATTATGACCTCTTCTGTATGTCGCTGTATTTGTCTTAAAAATGTGCTCCAAAAATTCTCTCTAGTCTGCAGAAAAGCAATTTAAAATGAACCAACCAAATAAGACTCCACTGTTGTGCTTGTGTACTATTACAAATTGGGGATTTCAACATTTTAACATTTAACACCATAGGCATTCCAAAAAGAAGGTGCAGCAGCAGTTCATACACAAATACTTTAAAAATTCCTCCACAAGAATGTTGTCCAAATCAAAACTATGTTACTGTTCTTAAAATACGTAAGTGAGGGATACTCAGCCTTGTGCAGTAGCCAAGGTTCTTTGAGATGCGTGTCCCTGTCCTGCTCCACTCTAGGTACGTGGCCAGCCCCGTGCCTCAGATCAGAGAGTCTTAAAGCTGTGTCAGGGGCGTCCTGCGCACTGCAGCAGGGGGTCAGGGATTCCATTGCTGACGTGCTCAGGAGCCCCCCCACCCCCCTCAGTTCCCTCTCTACCGCGAAGGGAGCTACTATCGCACTTTTTGCATCCCTTCAAAGTAGAGGGGAGGAGGGTGGGTAGTGGAGCAGGACAGGGACACGCATCTCGAAGAACCCTGGCTACTGCACAAGGGTGAGTATCCCTCACTTCTTCTTCGAGCAGTGTCCCTGTCTGCTCCACTCTAGGTGATTACCAAGCTGTTTTCTAATTGGTGGAGGGCACTTCGAAGTTTGCCCCTTGTATAGACTGTAAAACCGCCAGTCCTACTGCCAAATCAGCCCTGGCCAGTTGATCAATAGCATAGTGCTTGACAAATGTATCTGCTGACCCCCATGTTGCTCCTCTGCAGATTTCCGTTATGGGAATATTATGCATCAAGGCCACAGACACTGCCAGTGATCTTGTGGAGTGCATCTGGATGCCCTGCAGGATTGGCAAACCCCTAAGTTCATATGCTGTCTGTATACAGCTCAACATCCACTTTGATAAACGTTGCTTGGATACTGGGTGGCCCCTTGAACATTCAGCTATAGAAACGAAAAGCTTCGGGGTCTTGCGAAAGGGCTTGGTCCTCTGTAGGTAGAATGCTACCGCCCTACGTACATCAAGCGTATGCCAGAGAGCATGCTGGGGGTCAGAACGCGGCTTAGGAAAGAACATCGGTAAGCGTATCATTTGGTTTATATGGAACCCCAAGACTAAGGTAGAAATCTCGGATGTGGCTGCATGGAGATTTTCTCTTTGTGAAAGACCGTGTACAGCAGGCTTGCCATGAGCACTGCCAGCTTGCCCACTCATCTGGCTGATGTAATTGCCACAAGGAAAGCTACCTTCATTGACATCTGGAGAAGCGGGCAGGTTGCTAGCGGTTCAAAAGGTTTGCCCGTTAGGGTTTTGAGAACCATGGAGAGATCCCATGACAGAGCAGGTGGTCTGCGAAAGGGATAGGAGGTGTACAACCCTGCCATAAACCGCTTCACCACAGGATGTGAAAAAAACAAGACTTCATGTACTGGCTCATGGAAAAGTAGCTATGGCTGCTAGATGAACCTTTATAGTGTTGACCGACAGTGTTGTGCTTTTCAGATACAGAAGATATTCCAGCAAGTCCGGGATGGGGAGGGAGACCGGATCCTTCTCGTTTTGATGACATCAGATCACGAACCTGCGCCATTTTTGGAGGCAAGTCTGCCTCGTCGCAGGCTTCCTGCTGTTTAAAAGTATCTCCCTAACTTCTTGGGAACATTGTAGTTCTAATTCATTGTACCATCTAGGTACCATGCTGTAAGGTGCAACGTGTTGAGGCAGGTATGTAGGGTTTGTCCCCTGTCCTGCATCAGGAGGTCCGGTACTGTCGGGAGCTTGATCGGGGTTCTCCTCGACAGCCGCACCAAGTCTGTATAGGAGGTCTGTCTGGGCCAGGCTGGTGCTAGCATTATTACAATAGCCCCGTCGCATCGGATCTTGCAAAGGATTCTGGGAATCAAGGGAATCAGGGGAAATGCGTACAGGAGACCCTTGCTCCAGTCAACAAGGAAAGCATCGCCGCTGGAACCTTGCCCTGTGCCTGCTCTGGAACAGAATGTGTGACATTTCGTGTTGTCTTTGGTGGCAAACAGGTCCATGACCAGAAGGCCCCACCAGTGAAAAACCTGTGGGAGTTATGTTTGAAACAGTATAGATATCTCCGTTATCTGTCTACCAGGCAAGGACAACACGGTGGCAGACACACTGAGCAGATCCTTTGAGGCAGCCCACGAATGGGAAGTTCGCGACGATATCATACAAAAGTCTCATTGCCTTGAGGCACAACAGTGTGGATCGTGCCCCCCCGCAGTTGATATAATACATGCATGTGATATTGTCCGTGCAGACCTTCATTATTTTCCCCGCGATGACAGGCAGGAAATGTTTGCTCGCACTGTGCACCGCTCTCAGTTCTAGTATGTTTATATGCATGCGTTCTTCCCTTGGTGACCATCTTGCCTGGGCTGTCTGTGTCATCGGATGGGCGCCCCAACCTATTAATGAGGCATCCGTTGTCATCACCAAGTCTATATGGGGTGACTGAAAAGAAACTCCCCGTAACATGTTTTCCTCCCTTGCCCACCAGACCAACGACTCTTTTATGGGTTCTGGCAGAGATAGCCTGCGACTCATATGCTGGCAGTCTATCCTGAACGCCCTTGCGAACCATAGTTGAAGCAGTCGCATATGGAGTCTTGTGTGCCTGACTAGCAATGTCGTGGCTGCCATGTGCCCGAGTAGCTGCATGCAGGTCCGTGCTTTTACCGTGGGAGAATCCCTGACCACTTGAACTAGGTCCAGGATCTTCTTGTATTGTTCCCACGGGAGGTATGTTCGTGCCAACAGCGTTTGAATCCTTGCGCCTATGAACAGAATTTCCTGTGATGAGCAAAGGGAAGACTTCTTGAAGTTTATCACAAACCCTAGCAACTGAAGAGTCGTTACCATGATTTTTACTGCCCGCTCGGTTTCAGAAAAGGATGCCGCTCTTATTAAGAAATCATCCAAGTATGGGAATATTGTGACTCCCTGTGTTCTGAGACATGCACAGACAACCGCCACGATCTTTGAAAAAACCCTTGGCAGAGTGCACAGCTCAAAGGGCATTGCAGTATATGGATAATGCTTGCCTGACGCTATAAATCTGAGGAATTTCCTGTGTCCTGGATGGATTGACACATGGAAATAGGCATCCTTGAGGTCGAGGGAAGCCAACCAGTCCCCTTTTTCCAGCACTGGGAGTATCCCCGGAATTGTCACCATTCTGAAACGCTTTATTTCTACATACTTGTTTAGCCTCCTGAGGTCCAGGATAGGCCTCCACCCCTCCACCCCTGACTTATTGTCTGCAAGGAAATAATGTGAATAAAACCCCTTGTTCCTGTATTGCAGTTGAACTTCTTCTATTGCTCCTAGGCCAAGGACATTGTAGATCTTGTGAGCCAACATGTGTTTGTGAGATGGGTCCCTGAAGAGGGACAGGGTAGGGGTCTGAGGTGGTGGGGTGGGTCTCGATAGGAATGGGAAGACATATCCCTTTAAGATGGTATTGAGAACCCACTTGTCAGACGTGATTTCCTCCCATTGATGAAAGAAGGGGAGGAGTCTGTTGTGAAAAAAGTGAGGTGACCTGTTGACAATAATATCTGCTGGAACGGGGTGGTCAGGCAAACCCTCGACCAACCTCTCAAAATTGCTGCCTGGAACCCAATGGTTGAGGGCTGACTGCAGATTGAGAGCCTTGTCATCGGTGCTGCTGGTGTCTCAGCTGAGATCTAGTGCCTTCCCATCTGCGTCCCTGATTAGGCTGAGAGTATCTGGCTCTGTACAGTTGGAACCTCTGATTTTTCCTGTTGAAATTTGCAGGGTATACCCCTAAGGTACGGAGGGTAGCCCTTGAGTGTATGCATTACTTCGTTCGTTTTCTCTGTGAATAGTCTATCCTTCTCGAACGGAAGATCTTCTATGGTTGCCTGCAACTGTTTTGGCAATGCTGCTGCATGCAGCCATGATGCTTGCCGCATGACTACAGCTGTGCCAATGGCCCGGGCCACTGCATCGAGGGATGCCTGCAACACCGTCCTTGCAGTAAGCTGACCCTCCTTGATTAAAACTGTCCCTTTTTCTCCTCAGGCAATGAAGTAACTAACTCAGAGTTTCGCGTATATTTCATGGTCGTAGTTTGCTAGTACGGCCGTATAATTAGCAACTCTCAGCAAGAACGTTGTTGTGGTATAAACCTTTTTACCCAATAGGTCAAGGTTCTTGTCCTCCTTGTCAGTCAGGTTGGTCTTGTCTCACCCTCTGATTCACCACCTCAATCACTAATGAAATTAGGATGAGGGTGAGTGAACAGAATTCATTGCCCCTGGGCATTACAAAATACTTTTTATCCTCCCTCTTGTTAATCGAGGCAGCTGTGGCTGGTGCCTGCCATATCCGGTTCACTGGATCCATTATCCCCTCATCCATTGGAGTCAACACCTTGGTTGATGTGGAGGACTGTGGAATCTTAAAGAGCTTATGCCTGATAAGATCATCTTGTATAGATACGTCCAGGCTGTCCGTGACTCGCCTGAACAGCTCTTGGAACTGCTTTGTCTCCTCAGATCTTGACTGGCGGCCGAGCTCATCACCCGGCTCCTCCTGCCCGTCCAAATTATACGCCTGCTGCACCACCGGCTGTGGCTGCTTCATCATTGAGGTCAATGAAGGTAAGTATTGGCTAGGCACCTCCATTTGAGGCATTGAGGGAATGGCTAGGACAGAGGCCATCTGGGGCCAAGTTCCCCAGCCTAACCATGGGCATGGGTATGGCCAAGGCATGTTCCAATATGGCCATGGTGCAGTTGTCATAGTGTCTGCCTGTGGTTGCATGGGAGGGTCCGCTCGTCCCTTGTTGACTTAGGACTTGGTGACATTGAGGTTGACCGCCCAGATCTCTCACTGGAGAAGGTGAGAGAAGTTATTTCCTCATCAGAGAAGTGTATACTGAAGAGAGGGGATATGGGAGGGGAGGAAGACAGACCCCTCCTGCCTCTCAGTATGATGTTCTCCACCTCTCCTTTTCTGTGGCACCAGTTGTTCCTCCTGCACAGCCCCGAACTGGCTTGACAGCTAAGGAGCCGGCACCGCTAAGGGAGCTAACAGAGGTGCCATCCTCGGCTCTGCGCCGTTGGGCGCCGTGGCATTTGGCGCTGCCTTGCTCCCAGTGCCTGATGTGGGAGACCGGGTACCCGCGGCAGCACACAGTGCCGGCTGCAAAAATGGCGTCGCTGGCAGGTTCTGCAGTGCAGCGGGCGTCAGTACCTGTGCTGTGCTTAACGCCGCAGCCGGGGTCAGCCTGAGCGTATTCCCTTGGCTGGGTCAGTCCGCCCGTGCTGACAGCCAGCGCTCGGTGGGCAATTTTCCTTCCCCCGGGAGCTGCCAGAATAAGCCCCTCTGGGCTTATTAGTTTGTCCTCACTCCTGGCCTTTTTAGAAGGCGTGGGGGATGAAGTTACAGACCACTGCTTGTGTGGCTGTGGGGATTGGGGCTACCACCCAGGATCAGAGGCGAGCTTGAGAGAGCCCTCCAGTAACAGCAGTTTCAGCTTCATTTGTCTCTCCCTGCAGGCTCTGGTAGTCAGCCTCTTGCAGTGAGGACATGTGTGTGTCAAATGGCTCTTGCCTAAGCACCTTATACATTCAGCGTGGCCGTCATATGCTGGCATAGCGTCGCGGCAGGAGGTGCAGCGCTTAAAGCCTGGAGGAGATGGCATTTCTGAGGTAAAATGCCCTGATTATTGATGTGTTATGTTCTTTCTTTCTTTTCTCACTATCTGTTCTGTTCTTTCTTTTCTTTTTGTTTTCAGGATAAGCAGTGGCTGTTAAAACGGCCGTTGGAATCTCAGTGTGGAGCTGTGGACGTCTCCGTCTGAACACCGGAGTGGTAAGAAGGGAACTGAGGGGGGTGGAGGGGGGCACCTGAGTACGTCAGCAATGGAATCCCTGCCCCCTGCTGTGGTGCGCAGGGCACCCCCGACACAGCTTTAAGACTCTCCAACCTGAGGCGCGGGGCTGGCCACGTACCTAGAGTGAAGCAGACAGGGACACTGCTTGAAGAAGAATAATTAATTTCTTTTATTGTAGAACCCTATTTATGTGATGCTATTCAAACATATTTTGGGTGCTTCTGCAATATTAATACTTGCTTTATTTCCCTTGCACAGAGGGAATTTAGGAACTACTGTCACTTTAGTCTTCTGCCCCTTCTCCATTTCTTTGTATCTTTTTTAAGTGCCAATTTAAGATTAGGAGGAGCCAAATCCCTAATTTACCTGTGACTGTTTCAAATCCTCACAAATTTTTTTGTATTTTTTGCGCTGTTGGCTTTTTTTAGGGCAGGCGAGAGGATAAATATGCTTAGTAGGGGATGTCCATATTGTCATTCTTACTATAGTGAAAAGTTGGAGGTGGTTTCATTTTTTTAAAACAGTGGTAGGTTGTGCAGTTTCCTGAATACCCTGGAGTCTAGAAGTTCATTCCACAGCCAGATCTCTTCAATCCAGAATGGAAGTAGTCTCCTGGGATCTGCATTCTCCTCAATGGGCTCATGCGAACCTCAAGACATTGTTCAATCCTAATGATTATGAAAGTGCAAACACATACGCAGTATTCTAGCCTGGAGCAAGCATTTGTTCCATAAACATGCTATTTGAGAAATTGTCTCTATCCAATAATTATCCATCTGCTAAATTCTGTTACTCCAGACACTTAGGTGTAATTCCTCAGTAGCAGCAAATGAGGACAGTAGCACAAGCTATTCCAGTAATGTTATCACCTGTATATAAAGGGGTTCTCAGCTCATGAAGTGTAGTTGATACTTCAAAAGTTAATCATAATTTCCTTCCAACATTTAACAAGAAAACTTTTTTGGATTAAAAACCGTGAAGCTACATAAAGTAATGCTAGTTTCAATAAGAAGGAAATCTGGACTGATAAAACAGGAGGATAGAAAAGATTAAAAATAAATCAAGTAGGGAGAATTTCCATTCTCTCTGAAACGGTATGCTATTCAGACATTTGGATCTCCCAAAATAGCAATCTTATTGTTGTAGTGTGGAACTAGCACCCCACAATAGGCTATTAGATATTTCCCACAAAAAAACTGCATCTGTTAAAGCCTGGACATTAGTCCCCATTTGCTCAGGAAAGGCATGAAAGTAGCACACAGGAACAGTTTAAAAAATTGCTATCAGAGGTGGATCTGGTTTCTCCAAGAGGCAGCTCATCTCATTCTTTCTGAGCAGACCCTGAAAGCTGCCAACACTACCTTCTGTCTACTAAAGTAAACCTTGCTGATTAGCAGTTTGTTCCCAATTCAAAAAAGTGGATTTGACAATATATCTTTTTCAATGCCCTCATATAGAACCAAAGGTCTCTCAGACAGTCCGAATTTCTGCATTCTTTTCAGATCACTTTTTCAAGCTCTAATTCCATCCAAACAATGCTGTCTTGCTTGTTGTTATTGGGGGTCAGACAAGGAAGACAATAATACAAGCTAAACCACTGCAGCTCACAAACTTAGCAAGATTAAAATGCTGCTTCTGAGGCTTATAGATGTGCCATGTCCTTGCAGCAAATCTGACTGCTGTGGATGTTAGAGTCCTATGTCAGGAGATTTATTGCTGGAAGCCAAAATGACAAATCCAGATTCACCCAGTCTATTTTGGTCAGTTCTCAATGACGAAAATAAAGTCTTTGGGTTTGGCTATCTTTTGTAGTACCTTCCTCACCAAGGGCCAAAGCAGGAATACCTATGTCAAGGTAAACTTAACTTCTAGATGTCTATTCCCTGAGAAGAGAACAGGGAATAATATATCCTCTGAACCTCTAAAATAATCTTGGCATTCTGTCGCTTTGAGGTTAATCAGATTGATATGTTGTCCTCTATACCTCCTTGAAAAGCTTGTGACTGACTTCTCATTCCACTGGCAATATGTTGCCTGCTTCACTGGCTTTGATGTTTCAGTTCACTGCTAGGAGAGTGGCTGACAGTTCTAGTGGATGTTTTTCCACCCAAGTCAACAGCATGTGCAATTTTCTCGCCATGTTTCTGCATCTCCTTGCCTATTTATGTAAGCAACTGTGGTTCTGCTATCAGACTGCACACAAAATGGGTAGCTGGCAAGGCTGAGTCAGAAGGCTCACCAGCCTCATATACTAAGTCAGTTCTCTCTTTCTCCCTCACACCCACACCCACATCCACCCCTCTCTTTCGCAGGACATTTGCTCTGAGTGATTATTTTGTAAAATGGGCATAGAATTCCATTCCAATAAGTTCAGGTATATTCAAAGATCTCCCACTGGAATGACCCAGATTACTTTCTTTTCCTCAAAGTAATGTAATCAGCCAGCACCTAAGAGTCATGACATTTTGAAAAAATGTTACATTCTGATTCCCAGTGGGAGAACAGGAAGGACTGCAGCACTGTATGATGGAAGCAGGCTCAGAGACCACTTCCCTCTTCACTGCCATGGATGCCAGTATGATCAATTCTACAGACAATGCCTGAGGTCCTACAAAGGCTTCTATCTGCTGACAGTAAGGTAGAATATGTCTGTCCTGTGCTAAGAAAACTGCCTACTTCTGAGCTGAGCTGTACTCTACTGCTGAGCTGTCAGGCAAACTAACTTAAGAATATGGAGCAATTTGTTCAAATAGCAATCAATAACCATAGCTCTGTAGGAAAGTTCACAATACTGGCAATGGGATCCTGTTAGTTTTCTATCCCAATCTTGCCAGTCAATCAATCAACATATGCTTCTCTTTTAAGACGGATACAAATAGCATCTTCACCTTGGTCAATTTCCTTATGACTGTTTCCAATCTAAACCCTGAAGATACTGATGAAAATTTTAAAAAAGCAGCACAGGAATCTCTGATAACTAAGCATAAGATTTAGTCACTGTAATCTTGGATTCCATGACTTTCCAGGACCTCTGTGAGTTCTGGAGCAGCTGATCAGCCCACCAGCCCACTGGAGCGGGAGTCTGGAGCAGCTGCAGGACCTGTTTTCTGCACCTCCCTAGCGTATTTTTAGTAAGAGAGGGGGACAGGTCATGGCTTCTGTGAATTTTTGTTTATGGCCCATGACCTGTCCCTGACTTTTACTAAAAATACCAATGGCAGAATCCCACCCCTTCCGATAAATGTAACAGAAGTCATCCTGACTTGACTGAATGGATCATGGTTCAGGGAGACTTGCAACTTATAAATTGTATTTTTCTGAAAACTGTGAAATGTATTGATCTATACTGAGTGATATACTTGCCCATTTGATCTGGGAAAAATCAAGATGATACCATAGATTTTCAACAGATGAGCCAAAGTGTTTTAGATGTGGTGCCTTTTTGTGAGGCTGCAGCATAATGTATGTAGGTTCAGAACCAAGGTCTACTGAATAGCTTTGGTTAAAGACAATGGAGCTCCAAGGGTCACACTGGCTGATCCACTGAGGAAGTGGCAAAAGCTACCAACTGTAGTATCTCACACTACATAGGTCACCATATCTTCATGCCAATCTACTTAAAGGCAAACAATCAGAAAGACTATTACGACCTCCTTACAGACAAAAAGAATCAGGGACTCCTTATTTGTTATGCTGAGCTCTACTCTTCTGGACTGCCTTCATCTACTCAAGTTTACACTAAAAGGAGTAATGCTATTTGAGGTTTAATTTGTACAGGAGCCATATTTCATATGCAACTGAAGTTTTTTGCCACACAGAAGTGGCCCTGAGAAGAGTGAGGCAGACAGCTCACAGCTTCAGCCGTAGGGGCTCCTTGCTACAGTGGATGTGGCCTTTGTGACAGATACAGGTAGCATCATACGTAAATTGCATTTCTGCATCTAAAACAAAGTAGAGACCAATAGCTCTGACTGTTCATCTCCAGCCTTAAGGATTTTGCAAGGTGCAGCAGCTATCTAAACCCTTGCATTAGATTATACTCCCTTGAAGATGGACATCCAGAATACCTTGACTTCTCAAATGTCTACTGTTCCATTAAGAAAGTAGCCATTCTTGAATGGTAGCATGTACGTGGGGGCTTCTCATTCAAGACCTGTATCCTCTCCAGATATAATATTTCCATGAACCTATTCAACAGACTTCCTAGTTGGGAATTCTTTTTTTTTTTTTTTGACCTGTAGATACTAATGCTTACAATGCCTACCATGGACTAAAAGAGGTACTGGATCTGCTGAATTCCCTGCTCCAAAATATTACATTCTTGGTGATCAAGTCAAGATCCTTGTTTTCAAAGAAACAGAATTTTCTCTTTTCCTGGGCTTGGGGACAGAAATTCTTGAGACCAGAAGTTACTGGCCTAATCCTCCATCATTTCACCACCCTCATCTCCTGAAGATGATGACCCATTTGGAAGCTTCTAGTTAATGATTCTCTTTAGTACAGTTCACTAACAAGTAGACAGTATTATTGTACTCCCCTCAGTGTTAAATTCAGTTGATCAGAAAATCATTTGTGTTCTCTCTGAAGTTGTTTCATTCATTCTGGGCCCTGGGCTTCAGGGTGAAGAAATAAAAGAACTGTTTCTCTGATTGTATTCAGTGATGTCCATTATTGTTCCCATTTGGAAATAGGAATTAACTGTCTCTCAACACTTTGTAAAAAAGTTTATTCAAAAGGAATGGGGCAATGTGAATTATAACTGAATAGGCCATAACTGTCTAAAAATAATTCCACTCCATAAGACTACAAGGGCTATGAGTAACCTCTGGACAGTTCTCAGAAGAGAATAAAAGAAAAAGCAGTTCACTGATTTTCATCTCTCCTGCTGGAGACAGAAAAACCTGAATAGGAAACATACAAATCCCTTCCACATAAATCTGGTAACTTTTCAATCTCCTTATGCTCAAAAAGATAAGTATGATAATGTATGGAACAGCACTGGGAAACAAGCACTATTTTCTTTTAAGAAAGTAAAAGAGAAACATCTTTACAGGTTGGTCCATGCGAGACACTCTATTAACTTTCAAAATGCAAACAGGAAATCAAACCACCTCATCAGACATCCAATATTTCAAAGATCAGAAACTACAATTTTCACACTGAGGTTAGCATTTCTATTGTTAGCAGATGTTAGCACTTCAATGGTTCTCTTTTCTGCACTGTAGTCTTTGCCTACTTTAATGTTTCTTAAGATCTAATAAAATGAAATGCATAATTACAAAGAAGATATAGCACTTACGGTGTAAGAAGCAGTCATATTTAAAACAGCGCCTACAGAAGAGTGTATGAAAGGAGTGCAGACTCTGCTCCCGCTGAACAGATTTTGCATTTGGTCCATCTATGTTTGGTGTGCACTCAGGAGGAAGAGCTCCTGGGAGCTGCTGCTCTGTGAGTTCTTTGTATCTTCAAAAAGGAATGGAAATAAATAAAACATTGTTTATTCTAGACAGAAAGGATCAAGTTTTACTGTAACGCCACTGTAAAGCCAAAGTAACTCTTGATTTCAATGTATTTATTCTGGATTTATTGGTGTAACAAAGAAAAATTTAGCACTAGACATAATAACCTCTGCTGCTTCAATGAGTTGTTCTACATTATTTATCTTGGCAACAAATTAAGTTGTCTTTAGTCTGTGATACTACAGCTTAAGTCAAAAGCCATACTACTTAAATTAAACGGTATAGAAAGTATATCATTAATGGCCATGTTCAAAGGCATAACTAAGTAATTATGATATTTGCACAGATGATAAATGCCCAGCTGTCTCAAAGGCATAAGTATGTAACTATGTATATATTGAGCAGGGGGGAGGTGTAGTAAATCACAGGGATGTATTTACTTTACAAAAACCTTTTCTCCCCAAATGCTTTTCCCCAAAAAGAGATTACCTCAACAAAGCACTGTCTCTTTCCATCATTAGACAACATATAGCCACAAAAAATGATTTTTGGATGCTTGTACAAAATGCCACTAGTAACCACCACCACCACTATTTCTTCTATAGAGCACATTTCATTTGTAGATCACAAAGTGCTTTACAAACAAGGTTAGTGCCTGTATTCCATTTGACAGACATTACCCAAGGTAACTCAGCAGGCCAGGGCAAAGCCAAAAAACAAAGAAACAAACAAAATAAAAACAAAAACCAAAAAACCCCACCAAGTTCCAAGGGTCCTAGTCCAGTGCTCTAACCACTAGACCACACTGCCTCCCTTATGTCTAAAACAGTCATCCTTCAAGTATCACCTACGTAAATCGTATAAATGTGGTCAGTTTATTCATCACTTCCCAACCACAGGGACTAGACTGGTCAGATCCTACACCAAGCATTAACAAACTTTAATACAGTAGAATCCATTTATCTGTGCCTCTGTTATCCAGGAGCTTCAAAGTAACTAAACCAAGGCCCTACTGCCATGCAGGACTGAAAGCTAGAACCAAACCCATTTTCAAGATTATCTGAATTTATCTTTATTTGAACTGGCACTGATTCCAATTAGATTGGATAAATGGGGTTCCACAGGAGCTCTTTTCTAAATAATGAAGAAATGTAAGTTTTAAGAAATCAAATCTTACTTCTCTTTCAATTCTTCTGCTGAACCCTTGTCCGGAAACATCGAGGAAATGGCTTCAAATATCTTGTCAGACGGAAACTTTCGAGGTGGATGGCTCTCTTTGTCTGCAGAGAAGCAGACAAAGAAGTATGAAGACTAAAAGGTAATATTTTCTTAATACTATTCTCCTTTTGTATTTCATATGATAGCTTTGTAAATGTAGCTCTACTTTTAAATTTACTGTTTATACCAATAATGAAGGATGAAAAAAAGCTGACCAAGAACCTAAATTACAAAGAAAGATAAGAATTAGCTTTTCAAAAATTGAAGCTTTGGTTTGTAATTAATTACAGAGAAATTAGACTAAGGAGTTTAAAATGATTTTTCCTACCAACAGGTTCTTCTGGACAAACGATATGTTATGTTATTTTGCCATCAGCAGTCACTCGGGTATCTGCTTGATGAATGGTGCTTTCTTCTTCAGAAAATACTGCACAACTGTATCCTTCAATGAAAGTCTATGATTAGCAACACCACATTTTGCAACATTCTCTATGCTAATCTGGGACTGAATGGCATAGGGAATGCTGAGGAAAGAAAATTTCTAACCTGTTTCATAATGGTTGTTCTTCAAGATGTGCTGCACGTGTCTACTCCACTTCAGGTGTGTGCACCCAGGATACTGTTGCGGATTTTTCTCCATCAGTGGTGCCTGTCAGGGTGGTGCACGTGTCCACTACTGCATGATGGTAACAAAGTAGGACCACTCCTGACTCTCCCCCCCCATTCCTCAGTTCATTCTTAGTGAATAGAATCCAGCATATAGGAAAAGGCTAGAAGTCATAGAATGACATGTGCACATATGTCTCAAAGAGCAACTCTTACAGAACAGATTAGAAACCATTTCTTCTTCCAGTGACTGCATATGCCCATTTCACTTTAGGTGATGCTTAAACAGATTAAGATGAAGTGCAGTCGGAGCCTACCTGAATGACGACTGAATGACCACATGTGCAAATATGGCATCATCTCTACATTGCTGAGAGAGCACAGTATGAGGCCAAAGTGTGGCCTGAAGACCAAATTTACAAATCTCTCAGACAGTCACTTGAGCCAGAAGTGATGCAAAGTCTATATGTGATTTTGCTGAAGGTATTAATACTCTGCTTGGTGGAGCTACACTAGCATATATGGGGGGCGCATCCAGGATGAGGGATTCTTTGAGAAAAGACAGAAAGCCCCTTTATCCTGTCTGCAATTGCTGCAAGTAATTGTAAGGACAATATCTATTACTCAGTTCAGTCCAAGACTGCCACCAATGATAACCTAAGACTGCCACCAATGATAACCTAACATCTGTAGTGTGGAGTGGCTCCTTCTGAGCACCAGACTTTGGCAAGAAAGATAGATACATTGCTAAGGAACACTGAAGTCAAACACTACAGTACTTCAGTAAGAAATTCTGAACGAGGGCTTAAGTAAACTTTGTCCTTATAAAAAATACTATACATAGGTTAGTATACTAGAGCATTTAATTCACCTGCTCTTCTGGCTGAGCTAATTGCCACCAAAAAGGCTATACCTTCATTGCGAGATGTAGCAATGATGAAGCAGGAAATTTAAATCTGGACTCTCTGTCTTTCTTGGCTTCTCATTTGAAGTCCCTGCAAATCCAGGGCCTTTGCCTGATGTGTAAGTCTCCAAGACACTTCAGGGAACTGGTATGCCGGTTACTCCCTGGTACTGGTTTCTTGAAGGAATGGCAGGCTTTGAAGCCCAGTGGCCAAGATGAACCTCAGCACCTGTACTTCTACCCAACAATGGGAATCAAAATTATATTTATAAAATGCTTGAGTTATAACTAGAAGCACTTAACACTAGAATTATGGTTAAAACCAATACCACCTATATACAAAATAAACAATTTAAGAAAAACCTGTGCTAGCAAGGTAACACAATCCAACAACCATCATGAGCAGTAAAAAGGAAATGAGCAGAATCAGGTGCCTGTTATACAATTGCACAGCAGTGTGTAGCAGCAGAAGGCACATATGCTGCCTCAATGAGTAGCACTGAGGGAAAGTCTTAAAGACAGAACCATCAGCATACTAGACACCACACACCTGAAGTGGAATGAGTATGTGCAATCACTAGAAGAAATGATGTTGCTAACTTCACTGAGCATAAATATAAGCAAATATAAATCTAAACACCTTCCATTTATTGAGGCAATAAATACAAGAAAAACTGCCACCACCTACTACAGGGTTTTAAATCTGCTGGATTCACATACCCATTCTATTGCCTTCTCGGTCTTTCTGTTTTCCATCTTGCTCATCAAGATTGTCATCTCCATCATCATCGTCATCATCATCACTATACTGACCAAGCGCATTTACCAGCTCCACAAATATCTCATCATTGATAAATCCACATTCTGAAATTCAGCAAGACTGGGAGTAAATAAATTGAGCAAAGTGGACATGTAGTCTTTCCTTTTACTCCATGTTTAGTCTTGGCAAACATGGTAACAGATAATTATCAAATGCTATGCTCAGAGAGCATTACAATCCATAAACTCAGCAGAAAGGGGGTGGGGGGCACTGAACAGAAGGATGAAACGACAAATAATTTCCTTACTTGTTAATTAAATCTCTCTATGCCAGACAAGGGAAGACATACAAATCTTTCTAAAAGGAGATCAGAAAAGGAAAGGGAAGTTTCATTAATATCACACTTCCTACAAGGTAAATGGGGACTGGACTGGCTGACATATGGTTCACTTTGTATCACACTGGCAATGCGGAGGGAAGTGGTTGGTAGTTCACTGTTATCCCCTTCCCAGTCATCCACGCCACCCATGCAGGAAGCATGCCAGAGGAATTAATTCATACACAGTAAAGGCAAGAGAAATATTGTATGGTGCAACGCCTCATCTCCTGACTTGATCTAACTACAGCAATGCCATTTTGCTTACAAGTCAGAATTACTGTCAAAACAGACAAGGAGGAGTATGTTTGGATTCTCCTTGAAATGTTTTGCCACTTAATAACCAGTCTCTAAAAAGGCATTTCCTCCTATACCAAAGAACAGTCAAAGCAACTGTAGATGAAACGCTTACCACAAGGCCTAGTGGGTAAAAAATCACAGTGGGAGTGGGGGAACCTAAATGGCATCATACAAAGCTTTAGTAAGGAAAGTTCCAGTTAACACTCAAAGAGGCACTATATGGGGAACGCAGTGCCCTTTAGCATCCTAAGAGCCTAACTGGAGGGAAGTTGGACTTTCCTTTCTCCTTAAAGGGATTTACCCTTCCTTGTGATCTCAGATTCCCACATTATATCTGTTGGTTGCATACATCTGAAACCAGAGTCAACAGGAAAACCAAATGACTTCCATCTGAGAGTGAATAATTGCCTTTGATGGAGGGGAGAAAAAAAGCTAATAGCTGCGAAGCTGAGGCCATGAAGGTAAATAAATTTGAATGTAAAAACAAAAACAAAAACAGTCTGGTGGCACTTTTAAAGACTAACACATTTATTTATCACATGAATTTTCGTGAAAGAAAGAAATCCCACTTTGTCCAACAAAGTGGGATTTTCTTCCACGAACGTGCATTCAATAAATACAGTTGTTAGTCTTTAAAAGTGCCGGCTGTCACCATCTTGGTCAAGTAAGTCCTTCGCAAAGAGAAAGGTTAGACTGCTGGATGCCAGCAGTATTTCAAATTCTCCAGAAACACCTGCAGAAAGAGAGACATGGCTTTCCCCATACAAGACAGATGGGAAGTACCAACACTGCCATACTGAAAAGGACCTCCACACAGAAACAGCATCAAGACTGGCAGCTAGCACTAAGTAGTCTTTTGTTTGATACTGACATTTCCTTTCATCAGTGGCACACTAAGGGATTTTTAAAAAGTTCTGTCAAAGAGCAGCCTTACAAGACAGAACATCACACTTAAAAAAACAAAACAAAAAAAGTGTGTGGGGAGTACCTGAGCGAGAACAAGCGTTTGCAGGCCTGACAGTTATGAAAAGCTACAAGATCATTCAATGAATTTACTACTCTGCAGAAGCAGAACAGAGCATATCTTCTTGCCCTGTCCTTTCTTGTTAGAGGGTGGAAGGATTTACAGATCTGGCACCTGGCTGATAAGTGCTCCTCTCCCAAGCACTCCAGACAAGTGCTGTGCGGGTCACTCTTAGGTATGCGCCTGCAACTGACACTGCAGGCTTTGAAACCCAACGATCTCGGCACTCCCCAGCCCGTGGCAGGCTTGGGGAAGTCAGCGTTATCTCAGCAAGTAATGTTGAGATGAAACTAATCTACAAACAAACAAACAAACAAACAGAAAAAGAACACAAAAGGAAATGCTAAGCAAGCAACAAGCTAGGGAAAGCCTCCAGAAGAAAGTCAGCGGGAAGAAGGAAACTGACGAGGCAACAGTTGGCAAGCCCATATAAGGTGTGCTATGATGGCGGGACTCCAGGGGGCTCTCTCACCGACCCTGATAGGGAGGGACAGCTGGGACAAAATTTTTCCTGGCAGCTGTGCACGAGGCGCGCACACACCTAGTTGGAGCGCATGTGAGCAAGCACTCGAAGGAGAACAGGCAGAACACAAAACAGCTAGTGGGCTAATTACCCCACAGAATATTCCAGTAAGTGAAAGAGGAAAAACATTATTTATCACTCTACACATTAACACACTATATAGAATACAGATAAAAAGGATAGACAGAACTAAGGGAAGTTTTGCCTGAAGTGAGGCAGATAGTATTAAAGACTTAAACATTCACATTAGCCACAGAAAAAGGTTACTTCCTCCTTGCAGACAAAAACAATTTAACTCATTCAGTCACCTAATCTCATTTGTACCATCTGTAGGAATGTTATGACCAGAGATTTGTCTTTTTTCTTACCTCCATGTATTAGAACAATTGTACTTAGAGACAGTATGTTCTCGTGGCCAGAACACAAAAATTGTTACAAAGAACATCCATGTTCTCAATCCCAAATATTACAATGATTTATGGTATGCTCTGGACAACAGTATTAACCTCAAAATTTCACCTCTCAGGACTACTGTGAGGATTTAATTTATATTTTCAAACTGCATAAATATTAAGCCACAGACAAAAGTCAAATATTAACGCTATATTCACTATTTGGCAGGACTTCAGAGGAGGTACTATTAAGTCCTCAAAAATCATATTTATCAGTTAAATATCAAAACTGAAATAAAATATATCATAAAGCTAACTGCTACATAAACAGCTGTTAATCATGTTTAGATAGGAAGAAGTGACATGCGCATGCTGTGTAGGACTCACCTCTGTCTCCATGTACTTTTCCATCATAGTTCTTGATGAGTTCTTCAATAAAGGTTCCATCCTGGTCAAGCACTTCATCTCCCATATAAGGAATGTTATGTAAAACCGTTTCATCCTCTACCTTAAAGTAATATAGAAAGGTTTATGATTACAATAAATGCAAAGATATTCTCTCAGGGAACACACAAGGAAAATATTTGACCAGTTGCCCATTTCAGCATGTGGTGGCATTCTATATAATTACATAATTATACTGAAATAGTCACTTTTTTTCTGGAATAGAATACTCACACAGGCAGTTATTGGTGTGTAGCCACAGGGGAACTGCTATTCTACTATAATTATTCCGGTTAATTAGACAAGCCCTTATCCTCAAAACTATATTCATTATGTTAACAGATAACCAGTTGTCTAAAATTCATTAAATATTTGTCGATAATAATACCTTTACAATTACTTAGTTTAAATAAACTAGGTCTATTTTTTTAATTTTGATTTTTTTGAGATGGAGAGGTTGATGGTTAATTTTATTGAAAGAAATTTTTCATTGCTGATTTTATTTGGATTTTTCCCCCCCTAAAAAAATCACTTTTACTAACAAAACTAGAAAGTTTGAGGCACTTACAGTAATCCATGAATGTTTTTTAATTCTAAATGTAAATAAATAACAATGGGTGCCTTCAGTGCACTAGACTGACATGAGGAAAGGATTACTGATTACATGGAAATAGTTGTGCATAGTGTCAAATGTGCACTTCCTTAACTAATTTAAATGTCTGTTCATAATAAAAGTAGTCAGGCCCTATAATAAATTCTGGATCTCTACTGGAATTAACAGGACAATAATCAATCATTCACTAAAACTTCTTTCTGGACACAAAATGCATTAGAGTCTTAATTTCTAAAAATTTTACACTCTACTTAGGTCACAGACAAGATCTGTTCTGATCAAAATCTAGATTTTGCTGACATCTGTCCTAAACACATATAAAGCCATTGTATATAATCAGGATTTCTGCTTGGTGAGACCAAGGACTAGAATAATCTTAACTCTGCAATATTCATTTTATGGAACACCAGAAGATTCAGGTGGGAAAGATTAAGTCTATGGCCAATGTTATCACTCTCTCACTTGCTTGAGTATTAAGAATCACCAAGTGTAAATGACAAATATCTTTACAATGTCCGCTTTCTAAAAATGAATCAATACTAAAATACTTTTGTCTGCTAGAAAAGCCTGCCATCCAGTGACCTTTTAAATATTCGACCTTTTCCTTCATGTTTTTCAAGTTCATGAAGTAACTGGGGAAAAAGAAAGACTCAATTGGGTAGAGAAGAAAACTGATGTGAAGCACTACAGAAGCAATACTTCAGATATTATATAAAGATCTAAATATTTAAAAAATGGAAGCTTTCCCTGTTTTCAGATATACTAGTTTACTGGTTTCCACTTTACCTGTTATTTTTCGACCCACAGGCACACAGCTTCTACTTTTTATACATACTTTAACAGACAGTACAACCCCATACAGCATCTTTGGGAGAATTGTATTAAATTTATGAATGCTTTATGTATGATTGTGTTCTACTCTATAGGGGAGATTTAACACAGCTCCTCCAGGAACTAAAATGCAGTGAGTTACCAATACTAAACAACTCAAAAGAAGTTCCAACTATCATATAGTTCGGGTCAGGGTCATGCTGCGTTTTCCAGCAGCTAGTAAAGAGAAAAGGCTATGATATAAAAAGGATGTGCCTGAACTGACTCGTAGCCTTCACTCTGATTCAGCACAAGGATATAACTCTCTGTCCAAATGGAGGCCCCAATCCTTGCTGCAGGGCTGGAAAGTCAGACAGGCCACCATCCTTTCCCTGTGGAAGATGAGTGGTTTCTGGTATTTTTAGTGAGGACATAAATCTGTTTATTGTTTTCTCTGTAAAGCTTTTGGCCTATGGATAAATGTGATCATTTAGAAGACCTAGATGGTCACTAGGAAAAACACTGTCATTGTCTTGTGAAAGAAAGCAGTGCACTAGCTGGCCACTAACCAGATTAGCTTGCTAGAAATATCATACTGGACAGCAAGGGTTCGCGTGTTACCTGAAAAACCCAAATCAGAAGGGAGTGGAACAAAGGCTCCTCCCAGAGATAGGTGACAGAGGAGACCTGAGACCTGACTGAACATTCCTGAAGTGGATCATGGCGGGGAGAACATTGAATAGTTCATCCAAAACTGTGACACTTACCATAAAATTTTGCTGAAGAGGAGACCAGGAGTACATTATAGGCACTGAAGCAACAGCATTCAGAGTCTTGAGCGGTATGACTTGCTTTGGAAAATCTAAGTCACTGGTAACAGAGCACTGAAATGAGAAGTAGAAATTACACTTCTCTTCCGGTAGCAATTCTGATAACAAAATGCACAAGAATATTTCAGTGTATAAGCCATACCAGAATTTGGTAAGTCTGCCTTTGAACAATGCATAATTTTTTTAGGGAGGTAGCATCAGGAATAGATTTAATAAAACAAGCAAAGAATTATTTTGTTTGCATAATATCTATTAATGGTTTCCATAACATGTAAACTTCTTTGTTTACTATCACATACGATATCTGGCTCTCATTACATTCAGCCTATTTAAACAAAACGCAATGATGGTTTTCTCTTATCTAGAACAGATTCAGTACTTGATTATGTCGAATTGTCTTATTAGCATTTATAGTACATTAACCTGTTGACTGGGAGACAAAGAATTCCTCCAGGCTTTCATATTAATGCACCACTAAAATCAAACAACATAAGTGTTGGTATACTGATGCTTTAAATACCAGACAATCTGCTTCAACAAGTTTATTACTTTAACTTGTCGTAGGTTTTGATCTTCACTACATCCCTATCCTATCCCAGAACTACTGATCCTGTGTATTCTGTGCAGGTCAACAGTAAAGAGAAATTTACTCTAATACTGAACTCTGAACTGTCAAACAATGCTATTAGTATAAAATTCTTTTGAATGTTTTTACAGACCTAGAACATGAAGGAAAAGAAATCACAAAAAAAGGAGGAAAGGACAGAGCACTCAAAAAATGTCAAGTGAGAAATCTTTTTAAAAACTAAACCATCTAAACAATTAACAAATGTGGGTAGTTTGATAATACATGAAAAACATTTGAAGCCAGAGCCTGAAAAATTCACTAGGTCTGCTAACTGAGGGAATCTACGCAATCAATTTCTGAAGGTTTTATTTTTAAAGTTTCTAGCCCTTCTACCTGCAAAGATAACCTTCCAAATTAGAGGCAGAGGTGGTAACTATCTGTACTTAAAGCTGTTCAACAGACCCTGTACAGAGTTGCTTATAACCTTATCATCTTTAACCATTCACGGTGAATTTTTTCATGCCAAATACCTGCCTGGCTGAAGCATAGTTTTTTCGAGTTTCAGCTCATTTAGGGAAAAACGCCCCCCCCCCTTTTTTTTTTATTTAAGGGGGGTGTCACACTGAGAAGCTCTACCACCTCCTTGATTTGGAGCCACTAGCTAACATTGAACAGGGATGGAAGTGAAGGAATTCCTTTGTGTCACTCACTGTACTACATTAAAGAACCCATGTTGTTTAAAAATCACACATGAAACAATAATATTTAAAGATATTAAGATTTCAAAGTCAACCACTCAAGAATTAGGAAATGCCAGAATTGAGTTTGTCTATATCACTTTAATTCAGTGTCTTTATATGTACGTATTACGATATAGTCTTAACTTACCTGATCACATTTTTTTTTCCACATGTTCCCTGTCTTACTCAGTGCACAGGTGGTGCATTTGAGGAGAATGGCTAACTGTTCAATACCCTGTTTTACCCTCATAGGTTAATGTGTGGCCTCATGCCTTTTTTACAGCACGTTATTTAAACACCGTTCTGAAAACGGCGTTATTCATTTCCTCATAGTCTTTCCTATGGCATTCATCACTATAGGATCCAAATGCTTCACAAATATTTTATGTTAAATGAAAACCCATTGGACTTGAGTGGCACCCACAAGTACTCAACACTTCTTCGAATCAAACACCATGATCTCAAACTAGGGACTCAAAAAAAAAAAAAAAAAATGAGGCACACCCAATAATTAGTCTCTTGGGAAAATACGCCCTTTCAGTGACTTGCCCAACACCACACAGGAACTTTGCAGTCCAGACATCTCTAGAGCAACGGTTCTCAACCACTGTGTTGGGACACATTACTATGTCACAACACGGTGGTAAGTGTGTTGCAGAGAGCCAAAGAGATATCTGGATTCGGCCTGAGGTGGGTGGGCTGTAAGTTCCAATATGCTAGTAAGTGTATCATAAAAAAACAACAAGGGATTGTAACCTGTAAAAGGTTGAGAACCACTGCTCTAGAGCATCATTCAGCTGCTTTAACCATGAAACATCTCTTCTCTTCCTGCACTTCCCTATTTCAGTCAGTATATACCTTTCAACCTCTGCATCAATTGAGGCAGATCCTACAGACAACAGCCTCCTCCTTCACTACATAACCTTGATTCATCCTCAGATCAAGACTGTCCTGTACACTGAATAAGGCAGGGATTCTGTGGGGGAAATATTGGCATAGGATCATTAAGTGAAGACTACCTTAACCCATACACACAGACACCAAATTGCATGGGAAAGGTTATTTCAGGCATTTCCCAAACAACTGAGAATTTGACTTCATAAATTTATACGTGTTAAACACAAAAAAACTACATTAAAAGAATGGTACAGTGTAAGAACTACTGCATAAACTAATCCACCTAACTACACAGAGACAGCTACAGTACCTGCTCTCCTGTACTGCTTTGACAGAAGCAGTATGAAATTAAGACATTGATCAGTTTCACCACATTTAAATCAGAAGCCTTTATGCTGCTGCAGAAAGTTACCTTGTGTAAGAACCATGTCTCTTTGAGATTTGGGCCCCTACTGGTGTTCCACTATAGGTGTGCCTGTTTCCCTACACTATTGTTTAGAGAGCTTTGACAGAAGAGTCCACTGGGTCTGCACACGTGCTCTTTCTGTACTGTGCCATGAGACTAGCAAGCAGACATGGGATAACTGAGATCTTCAGTTCTAGCTCTGTTGCAAAGTCAGAGCAAGAACTTCAAAGCAGAAGGAAGGAGGGTGGCTACTCAAGCACCCTTAAGGATACACAAGGTGAGTAACTACTAGCTGTGTTTCTATAGTTGCTCCACTATAACTGACTGCTGAGCAATATCCTCCTTGGAAGGCCTGGACTTCATAGTCAGGTTAGTCACAAATGACAGTATTATGGAATGATAGATGGCATCAGAGACAGAGTCCCCGGTGACCATAAAATGGTCTACGAAGATGTGGACCAACACTCACATCACTACTCTGCAGATCTCTGAGAAGGGAACGTTCTTAAAGAAGGTGACAAGATGGTAAGATCGACCTCATGAAATGTGTACAGCTCAAGTCCACAGAAACCAAGTTATGAATACTAGGTTTAGGTCCCACGAGGGACTAAAAAGTTGACTTTGATGGAAATGGTGAGTTATTCTCGTAAGGAACCTCTCAGTGGGTGGATGTGACAGTACTGAGTACCCTTCTATAAGCTGGTGAAATGTTACTATAGGATCAGTGCTGCATGGATCCTGAGAGAGCTCAGAGATCATCCTAATTTTTTTTAAATGGTCAGGGCTTATTTCAGAATATGCAAAAAAGTTGCTTACACTGGCTATTTGGTGAGACATGCACCAAGTCTGAAACCTAGACAATTTCTGCAGGTAAGTAAGTATGTAATGTGAAGGACTGTCTACTGTGTAGCAGAATCCCTTCTACTTCTTTTGAGATTTAGCTCCTAATGTGCTGAAACCATGCGAGAGACATGTTTTTTTAGACAGAAGATACCCAACCTGGGACATGTGGTATGCTCTTTGTGCTCAGAAAGAAGGTGCAGAGTGGCCAGAAGGGAGACCACTGGGCACTGTGAGCTGCATCAGGTAAAGGTAGCAGGTCTGTCTTGGCTAACTGGGGGGAATCAGAATTATATGAGCTTCACCCCTCTTTATCTTCAGCATGAGAGGAAATGGAGGGAAGGTGTAAAGAAGATCCTTGTCCCACTGTAGGAAGAGATCATCAGCCAGCAAATACTTAACCAACCTCTGCCCTGGAACAATATCACAGACACTTCTTGTTCTGGTAAGTAGCGAGCATATCTGTGGATTGTGCTCCCCACTGTATTCACCACAGTGTTCACGTGAATAAGTTGTGAAGTACTAACAGGTGCATCTCTCACTCACAGTACACAGGAATGTGCAACAGAGCTCATCCATTATCGCACTTTGCATGCACAGGAGGTAAAACAATATGACATTCTCAAAGATAAACCTGGTCCACACTCTCACTGTCACTGCACAAAGAGAGGGCACTTTGGTTCCCTGCTGACAGTTAATATACTTACAGGCTATATTGGCCGTTAGGATCTTAATATGCAATCTCGTTATCAATGGGAAGAAGTGGGCACTGGTATTTGACCCAACTTGAGGGTATTGATATGCAGATATATTGCCAGAGATAACCTTCCACTGGGAGGCTGTTTAAATGCACACCCCATCCTATGAGGGATACATTAGTGGTAACGAGCAACCAAGGTGGTGCCGGGGAAAAAAAAAAGGGGGGAGAGGCAATCTCGTTCTCTGCATTCACCAGATTTTTCTATCAATTCAGGGAGTTCCTGATCCTGGTAAGCAGTAACAAAAGTTAGTCCAGACTGTCCCTGTTCAGTCTCTAAACCAAGCTGAACCACAACTGTAGACATCGAATGTGAAATCTGGCATGTGGAATCCCTGCTGGGCTGACTCCCATATGCCCCAGGAGCTCAAAGATAATTCTGGCTCACCTGAGAGTTGCATTAAGCCATGTCTATAAAGTAATAGTAGGGACAGAAACCTGACAAGGTAGGAAATTTTTGGCCTGTAGCATACGTAGATCAGTCCTTATAAATTCTAGGTCTTGCACTGCAGTGACGGTCAACTTTTCCAACTCAGCTATCTGTAAACCCAGTTCCATGAACAAGTCCATCGTGACCTTGATGGCTTAACAAGCCTCCTAAGGTGACCAGGATCTGCCCAGACAAGTGTCCTGGTAAGGACAGTTTATTATCCTCTGTCATCTGCCACTACTGAGAGAACTTTGGAAAATACTGAGTCCAATAAAAGTCCAAAGGAACTCTATATTTGTAATCGTTATGACCTAGAATTAACCTGAGGAAACACCCGAGAGCCAGTAGTACTGAAAGGTGAAAGTAGGCGTCTCACAGTTTGAGGTCTGAAAACCAGTCTCCCAGTTCCAGTGACAGAATGATCATTAATAAGATGACCCATCTTGAACTTCTGAACCTTGAGAAAATTGTTGAGGTACTGGTTCTTTGGTTCCTACCTGCCATAGTAAAATCTCATGAGAAAGGCCCCTGAAAATGGACGGAGAAGGGCACTGTGGAGGGGAAAGAATAGAAGTGGATGAAATAACTGGATCTGATGATTTCTAAGACCCATCTGTATCGAGCTCATGGGTTCCCAGGCACTGCTGAACACTGCCAAATGGGCTCATAATCACAGATAGTGGTGAGAGTGGTCTCACAGCACCTCAACCTGCTGAACAGAAATGATGCTTGGGGAAGGTGGTTAAGGACTGGGAGCCCTAAGGCTGTCAGTTTGACAACTTCCGCTTTTTCCTCTGGGGCTCATAGATTCCCCCCGTGAGAGGAATTGGGGCAAATGAGATCTCTCTCGATACTGACAGCTAAAATGTCTTTTGTCCAATATGTAGATTCCTGCTGATCTGAGAATAGCCATGAAATCCTTCAAGGAGTGCGGAGAAGTGCTGCTCTTCTCAACAAAGAGCTTTTACTTTCAAAGAGGAGGTCCTCCACTGTGGTCTGTACCTCCTTCTGAAATGCCAAGAGGTGGAACCACAATGCCTGTTTTATCACCACAGCCTGACGGATGGTCATGGCAGCGACATCAAGAGCCAACTGCAAAGATGTTTTCGCCACCTGTTGCGCCTCCTGGATGATGTGCTTAAAGGAATATGTGGGGCTGTCCATCAGTTTATCAATAAAGTCATGTAATTTACTGTAATTTGTGCCATCATACTTCATTGGGCACACCTAGTAATGGGCAATACAAAGCTGTGAAGTGGCCAAAGAATATGCCTTCCTTCCAAAGGAATCAAGGTGCTTCCAGCTTCCGTCAGTGTTGTCCTAGAATGGTGGTGTTAGCCAAGGGAGTTCACACTATTTGGGAGGAGAAGGATTTGGTACTCCTGGTTGATCACAGGATAACTAAGAGCCACCAATGCAATGTGGCCATGAAAAAGGCTAATGTGGTTCTAGGATGCATCAGAAGAAGTATTTCAAGTAGAGACAGGGAGGTGTCACTGCCACTATATCAGGTACTGGTGAGACCCCATCTGGAATATCACATGCAGTTCTGGTCCCTCGTGTTTAAAGAAGATGAATTCAAATTGGAACAGGTACAGAGAAGGCCTACAAGGATAGTCTGTGGAATGGAAAACCTGTCTTATGACAGGAGACTCAAGGAGTCTGGCTTGTTTAACCTAACAAAAGAAGGCTGAGGGGTGATATCATTGCTCTCTATAAATACATCAGAGGGATAAATATCAGGGAAGAAGAATTAAAATTTGAGTACAGCACCAAAGTGGACACAAGAACAAATGGATACAAACCATTAGGCTTGAAATTAGACGCAGGTTTCTAACCATTAGAGGAGTAAAGTTCTGGAATAGCCTTCCAAGAAGAGATGTGGGGGCAAAAAAACATAACTACCTTCAAAACTGAACTTGACAAGTTTATGGAGGGGATGGTATGATGGGATGGCCTACTTTGGAAACTGACTGATCTTTGACTACTGGTCATTGTTCCCTCTAATTTTTCATAGGCTGTGTGCACAAAAAACTTTTGTGCAAATATTTAGAACCAGTGTCCAAATTTGTGTGCACTCCAGTGAGTGTGATCAAACTTGTGGGCACAATGAAGCAAGTGTGTATGATGTAAATAATATCTAAATTTTATTTTGATATGGTGATGGAAATGATTTTATAAATGTACATAACCTTATTTGAAACATGCTACTTAAGAAGGCAGTTTTAAAGTAACATTAAAATATTAGCACTGTTGAATTTTTTTGTACATACATGCACACAGCTTAGAGGGAACACAGCTGGTGGTAGATAAGCATGAGGCCTAAAGAGAGGGTATATGGCGTGAGTTCTGCATTATTACAGAGAATTCTTTCCTGGGTGACTGGATGGTGAGACTTGTCCATATGCTCAGGGTTTAACTGACTGCTATAGCTGGGGTCAGGAAGGAATCTGCCCTCAGTCATAGGTTAAAGGCATATTGCTAGAGTGGATGGGTGAGGTTTTGAGGCCTACATTGTGCAGAAGGTCAGACTAGATGATTATACTGGTCCCTTCTGACCTCAGAGTCTATGAATCTAAGGGAACAGGAACTGATTCCTTTGTGGGGATATAATATTTTTTGTCTGGCCACTTGCCACTGAGGCCAGCATCTGTCACACTGTCTTACTAGGTCTTAGGACTGTCTCGTTGATTGGAAGAGCAATTTTGGAGGTATATGAAGCTTACAGTATATTGATAAGCAGGTGACACGTTTAATCTCCTCTAATGGTGTGTGGAGGGTGTCCACCACTCTCTTTGAGCAAACAAAAGTCATCCACCATGGTAGTTGAAGATAACATGATCACTTTGTCCTAGAAAAAAAAGAGGATATGGCCTTGGATGTGACATCCTCCTCTGTGTACACCTCTTGCTCCTCCACTTCTTGAGGGTCTGAGGCCTGCAATGCCGTAGCTGAGGGGGTATGTCCATACAGTTCTCAGGAGATGCTTGGCACTTCTGAGGTAGGCTGTCAATGAACTGCCCCAAGTGTCAGTATGGCCACTGTGATGGCATGCAGCCTGGTGGAGGTGTCTACAGGTGACCACACCAAAATGATGGCAGTAGCATGTGGCACTACATTCCCAGATCCCGTTGTTATCAGGTCCCATATATACCTTGAGAGGAGTAGAGAAACTCCATCCTGCTCACTGTCTGATTCCTCACTTCACATCAGAAGGGCATAGCATGACTGTGGGAAAATATCCCTTTGTTGGTCATGGTTGGTGATCTTGGTACCAAAGAGTACAGAGTCAGAAACTTCCAAATAGCCTGATTACTGGCCTGACTGAACACTGCTTTTAGTGAGGGTCAGTGGTAGTTCCCAGGAGAGATGGGAACCTCACCCGTAACAATCTCTCAGTGCTGAATGGGCCAATGCCATTGCCCATACTGATGATGGTTCATGTACCAGGAGTAGCCAAGGGAATTTGCCCTCATCTTTCTGTACCAAAGATTCAGTGCCCAGGCCCAAAGGATCCAAGAGCCTATCAATGGTACCAGCCACCAACAGTCATCAGGAGGCATGGATGCCGGAGAATTAGGATGCTTGTGGCGCTGAGGACCTTGGAAGAGATGGTGATCACTTTAGGCTATTGCTTGGGTTGGTTGAGGGACTTCTTTCAAGTTGGAAAAGAAAGGGGAGTTTCATCAACACATTATCCTTCGAGGTCAAAAGTTGAGGGGAAGACTCATGACCGCCAAAGAGTGGCAGCTGGAGAGCCACTAGGTGTAAAAGGATAACCATTTAAACTGGGAAGGAGAGGAGCAATAGATGAGTTGGCCCAGCTCTCTACAAGTGAGAACTGCCCAGCTATTGTGACCAGGGAGAGCTGCAGCTAGGCAGCTCTCACTTGGCAGTGGCGAGCCAAACTCAACCACTCAACAGGCTCAGTGAAGGTGAATGAAAACCAAGGTCTCCAGATCCAGAGTGAGAGAGTCACCTGTGATACTTGTAACTCACACTGAACGTGTCACCATGAAACTTGCACAACACTCACCAACTGTCTAGACAAACTATTTTAGAGGAGACTCAAAGAGCTTGGCTTATTTAGCCTAACCAAAAGAAGGTAGAGGGGAGATACAACTACTCTCTATATACACATCAGAGGGATGAATACCAGGGAGGGAGAGGAATTATTTAATTTCAGTGTCAGTGAGCACAAAAGAACTGATAGATACATACTGGCCATCAGGATGTTTAGACCTGAAATTAGATGCTGGTTTCCATCTATCCAAAGAAGTGAAGTTCTGGATTAGTCTTCCAAAAGGAGCAGTGGGGGAAAAAAAATCTAGCTGGTTTCAAAACTAAGACTGATAAATTCATGAAGGAGATGCTACAATGGCACAGGCTCATTTGGCAATTGACAGATCTTTGGCTCCTGGCAATGGATATACTTATGTGACATTTGATGGAATTGGTTCTGAGCTATTACACAGAATTCTTTTTCGGGTGTCTGACTGATGAATCTTGCCCACACGCTCAGAGTTCAACTGATTGCCATATTGAGGTCAGGATGGAATCTTTCCCCAGGGCAGACCGGCAAAGGCTATCGGTAGGAGGTGGGGCCGACCTCCTCTGTAGCATGGGGCATGACTCAATTGCTGGTGGATTATCTATACCTTAAAGTCTTTGAAGCATGATTTGAGGACTTTCATAACTCAGTCATAGTCAGAGGTTTATTGCAAGAGACAGCAGGTGAGGCTCTGCGGCCTGCATTATGCAGGAGGTCAGACTAAATGATCATATTGGTCCCTTCTGCCCTTAGATTTTATGAATCTATGAGACTCAAATATTTTTAAAAGTTTCTTTAAAAGGATTCAGATACATTTTTTATACATACTATTTTCCAGTCTCAAACCTCCTATTAACATTATGGCAGTTTTCAAGTTATGCATTAAAAGGAGAGTTCTTCCAAATCCTTTATGAAAGACATACTGTATTAGACAGCAATAATTAACACATTCTAATTCAAAGGGAAATTTTATGTAAATTCCCCGTCTGATCAGGAAAGCAAATCAAACATGCAAGTCAAAATCTGAAGTATTTAAACTATAATTCTCAAGGTCAATTTTGGCCCTCTTCCTCTGAAGAAATGAAAAGTTGATGCATAACCCTTAAAATTATTTTTGTTTTCAGGACTTGTTATAATTATATCAAAAGCTCTGATCCTGCATGCATGTGGGTATATCAAGTACAGAGCTCCACTGATTTCTCCAGGGCTCTGCCTGTGTGCATTGTTTTGTAGGACTGGAGCCAGTCATCTGTTTTCCATTTCTTACTCACAGATTATGTTCATGAGAGAACAGCAGAAGGAGCACTATGACACATGGGCTGGAAATAGTTTCAAAAAGAAGGAAGACAATAAATGATAAGTATATGTATTTATGGCTAAATTACCAATTGCATATTAAAGTTCCCTTTGAAAAATTTCAAAATTTCCTATAATCTTGTGCCCCTCACTAAAAAAAAATGTTATCTCCTACTCTTCCCCACAAAAACACACAGAAAATGTGTCAATTAAATTCACTGTTTGCACATGGCAAGCCTGTCTCACTTTGAGGAGCATGAAAAGACACTTTCCTCATCATCAGATCATTTCACATCTAGAAGTCAGTCTACCTACAGAAGTTAAACTAGCTTAAATGTCCTAATATCAGGGTTTTGTACCAGTTTAAACTACACCTATTTACACATACTTAGTTAAGCCAATGCAACTTTTCCAGCATAAGCAAAGCCTAAGCAAACTAACCTGTTCACTATTTTATGTAATCTGTTTATGAGAGGGCTTGATCCCGCATCCATTTAAGACAATAGGAGTTTTTCCACTGACTTTAGTGGCAGCTAAATTAGACCTCAAGTCTCCATGAGACACGAAGGACTGACTAAAAATGGTAGTGTGTGACTCAAGCAATTTCAGCAGCCAAAAGTGTTCTTAAAGTGCATAAAATTAAGGTCTTAACTAAGCAGCATTTTGTTGATTCCCTCTCAATATCAATCAATCAATCATTCTTAGAAAGGTATTAGGGCTTCATGTGAAAAAAAGAAAACTACCGGCTGATCTGCCAGCCGACTCTACACCAGCAAAACCAAAATGTGCTGAAAACCTTGTAACTAGAATTACCACAACACATGTTAACCAACCTCCCTGGTCCCACGCAATGAGCTCACAGAAGTCATGATGTGCACAGGCTGTATCCTACGTTGCTTCCATTCTTGATTTAAGATTTCTGTTCTTTCCAGTATCTTCTGACGGTTAGAACTGAACATACTCTAAGAATGAAAAAGAACTGAATGTTGCAAGCAAATTAAGAAAGGGAGTCAAAATTCATTTAATAAAGTAGATCTGATACTACCTGAAGTTACTAACAAAACGTACCTCTTTGAAAATAAGTGGACTCAGGGAGCACCACAATAATATATAAAATTAACAACACATTTTTCTAGAAAAATAGTTCCCTGTATTCAGTATCATTTCCCCTTAAACATCCAAATACAAAATTATGAAACAGTTTTGGTTTTTTTTTCTTTCAAAGTAGCCACATTCACCAGCAAAAAGAGGGATTCTGCATTTCCATGATTAAACAATACTTAACTATAGATCAACGTATTTCATAGTTTCCAGGTGGATTGATTATAGAAAGAGAAACATCCTTGACATTAATATATGTGACAGAATATAAAAGGCAGACTTGAGGATCCTGGTGTCACATACTGTTGCGAACATCATCATGTATTTTTATGCTTCTGTTCTCAATAATTCAGTTTCAAATTACTCTGCTTGATCTCAGCCACAGATACACAGTACATGTATACCTTTTTGTTGAATTCCTCTAACGTGTTGGGGGGGGGGGGGGAGGGGGGGTTTTTCCCTTTTTTTTTTTTTTTAAAAAAAAAAACAGAAAAACCACTCTTTTGGGCCCCCCCCCCCCCCCCCACGCGCACACACACTTTAAAGGAATTCAATGAAAAGGTGAGTGGAGGCACACTCAGTGGAAAAGCACTGAACTGCCACAGTATTAACTGTGTCTCAATATTGAGGTACTGAGATTGACATTTATCCCATTTTCTTCTGCTTCCATGCAAGCTACTTCTGAATGCTTGGAGACCTAGGATTTCGTAATGGCGCTGCAGGACAGGAAATAGCCACTCTTCACAGAGCCAGCACTCCTAAAAACTTTTTTTCAAGCATAAACAAGTATTTATCTTTGGCATTTCCTGACTGAATTAATGTAAAATTAGTGTAAAATGCCTACCTAGGAATTCATAATTCTAATTACAAATTAATACAATTTTCTGCTGTTAATAGTTCATCTTCAGATGTACAAAATCTTTTAACGAAAGGAATATATTTTCCAACACATATGTTTATATTGTTAATGGCCAGATTTCAATTTTAATTTGTACTTTAGAATGGCTCCCAACCCGGGGGGCACAACTCTTTCAGGGGGTAACAAAGATTCCAGGGGTCCCTGAGACTTCAGTAATATTGTGGTCATTTAGATTTTGAGTGCTGCAGCTCCCCTAAGCTCCACACCAGCTAAGTGCAGCGCTTTCAGACTCCATGCTGGCCAGAACAGAGCAGAAGCTCCGAACTCCAGTCTGACCACCCTCAGTGCCACACTGGATAGGCATCTGCCCAGAAATGAGCAGATGTTGAGAGCTTGCTACAGTCCCAGCCAACCTGACTCCATTACCCTCAGTTCACAAGAGATGGAAGGGGCAAGGCCACACAGAGCGTGCAATGGCAGCTACAAGAAGGTAGGTTTAGCTTCTCACTCATATAAGAGTAATTTAACTATTAATTATTATTATTATGTAGTTTAATATTATTATATTGTTATATATATTCATAGAGGTTATATGTGTTTATGGCTGGTGAGGTGATAGGGGATGGGGGGTACCTGTTTTACATAGAGTTAAAAAGTGGGGCTTTCACTCAAAAAGTTTAGACACCAAAATCCATTCTAATGCCTACTATACAAGATTGTCCTGAAGGAAGTACACCTGACATACCTTAACTTCATCTGCCCGGCGGAACCTCTTGAGCTGCCTCAGTCGCATATATTCTGATTTTACACGCTTCCGCCAACAAATTGGTCCCTTCTCCGATTTCTTTCCGGTCTGACCCATGATTATCCTGTAAATCAATATCATCATGTTAAGGATCGCTAAGCTGACTGCGATGGATAGGACAGTAACTGAGTAGACAGATAGATGGACAATGGATTAGAGAAAAATCAGACAGACATTCACAGAAAACAATTAAGCTTTCAGGACTTCAACCTGCAAGGTGCTACAAAGTCTGACCCTAATTCAGCAAAGCAGTTAAGCATGTTTTTAACTTTAAGCATGGATGCAACTGCACCAGAAGTCAACAGGGCTACTCGCGAGCTTAAAGATGAACACAGACTTAATCGTTTTGCTTGGCTAGAGCCACACTGCTCAGCAGCTTGAAGAACTGAGACTCAGGTAGGAAAGTTCACATACTGAGGGCGGGTCTTCACGATGGTAGCAAATTCACCACTATCAGAGCGAACTTCCCAATCAATTGAGACCTGCTCAGTCGACCAGGAAGTTGATTGAATAACTCCAGCCCCTCAAGTGGAGTAGCACCTAGTCAACGGGAGACCATTCCCTGTCGACTCAGTGCACTGAAGACACCACAGTAGAGTAGGTGTTAGGCAGTCGAAAGGAGATACACAAGTTATTTGAAATAACTTGCACATCTTCCTTTAACTGCCACCTAAATCCTGCCACAGTGTAAACCAGGGCTGAGAAATGTGTCACATTATGTAAGTAAACTAATGGGAAATTCAACTGTTGAGTTATGATTTGTATTTCAGTCTCAAGCAGAAAGCCAAATTACTGTGAATGTCACCAGCAATATGGGAAACCAGAATAAGATACTGTAAATGAGTTACTATTCAGCAATATCACTGCAAAATATTTTTAGTAAAAGGACATTGTTGTATGAACAAGTATTATGGAGGTAAGAGTTAAAATGGAATAAATTCACAAGACAGACCAGAAAAATTCTCCAAACATAGTAAAATGAAGCTATTTACACATGGCCCTAAATCCAAGAAAGGAAATGCACATTTTTTAGTTACAAGCTTTTACACACAAACATTCACCACCACCAATGAAAAAAAAATCTGATTCATTTCTGCTTTGTATTTAAAAATATCTGCATATTGCCAATATAATATGTAATGGTCTCATAGCAACGCCAAATACTTCAAATAATTGTTGCCACGTAAAGTATGTTGCGCTTCCCAACTGCCACCAGTGCTAGAACTCCTAAAGTAAAGCCACTCCCTCAATACTTGCCTACAATAAAGAAATGAACCACTAAACCTTATCATATTTTATTTGAAGTACTTTAACTTGCACCGATGTGCTATGTTCTCAAAAGTAGGAAGCTTTTAGGCAAGCGTCATCAACTTCTGCAAAATCATTTCTCGTTCTCATGGTTGTGAAGATAACCTTCTAAATATAAACTCATACTGGGTCTAGACTAAAAAGTTAGGCTGAGTCAGCTATGTTGATCAGGGGCGTGAAAAAAATCTACCCGCATAAACAGTACAACTAGGTCAATGAAAGAATTCTTCTCCTGACCAGACTGCCACCACTCAGGAAGGGGATTAACTACAGTGACAGAAGACCCCTTCCCCTTGCTTTAATGATCATCTACACAGAAGCACTGAAGTTCCTCTGTTGAAGACAAAGCCCTAGTAATCAATGCACTGCTATCTTCCTCAAGAGGTGGATGGTTTTAATGCCTGTGCTGTTTGTCAGAATTCAAATCAAATCAAATCAAATCAAATCATAGGGCTGGAAGGGACCTCATGAGATCATTGAGTCCAACCCCCTGGGAATTGAACCCAGGACCTTCTGCATGTTAAGCAGAGGTGCTAGCTGTTTAGGTGTTGTAGCCCCACTTCTGAAAACAGTTTTATCCAAGTTACGCTAACAAGTTTTCAGGAGGCAAAGAACTATTTTCATCAACTGTTCAGTGACCAAGTACGGAGAGGACATGAAGAAGTAAGGACTTTAGGACAATCTCACATGTATCAAGCACAAAGCTAGAAGTCAAATCACTCTCAGAATGACTGCTCCTTCATTTATATTGGAAGACTAGTTATACACACAAGTCGCAAAAACCTGAAACATTTTTTATATATAATTTATTATGCTAATTATGGTATTTATTAATATGGTCTTTCACATTGCTGGTGTTTACATACCTGAGGAACACAGCATTGTCTTAGATTCCTTGAAGAGTTCAAAGTTTTGTCCAATAAGCGCACATGACCATTACAGAGCTACCGGTAGTTCTCTATAATATTCTGCACATTTTGCAACCAGAATGCCCTTCTCACAGTCACTACTGACACCACCACTCTGGCTGAAATGCTCAATGTTGACTGTAGCAGCTCCCTGGCCACCACACACCCATTAACAAATTCCTGAAATTTCCCCCCCGGAGGTTTTCAAGCAGCTGATCTGTAGTTTTTGAGAGTTAGTCATTCAATTCCCAAAATCGTATTTGGACAATGGTGCCTGCCAGCTCACAATGTGCATTTGCAGGCAAGAGGAAGTATAGATCGTTCCATCAATTAAGTTCATCCTCCTCTAGACCTTGTCCTTTTACGTGGACTTACCTGCCCAAACTCCGTTGCTCATTTAAGTTACAATTAGTGAATTAGAGGTCGAGTTGGAATAAAAAACCCATCAAATTCTTGCAGTAGCATAAATTAGCATTTCTCTAAATACTTTGCCATGGACGACAGTGAGACAAACATGCTCCAAAGAACTCTGTGGACTTCCAGAAGCACATCATTAATGGAAAGAGCCACATTCTCTGTGACAGACTGCTGCAGGATATCCAACAACTTATGGGAATTTTCTTGTAGGAGTTCACCCTGGTCACCCAGTGAAGCAGCCACATGCAAAAGATGGAAGCCTTGAAGTATTCAGGCACTGAACGGAAGGAAGCCAGTTAAATATGCTGAAAGTGGATCCCACTCACATCCAGACCTGGACAAAACCATTTCAGAAGCTTCCTGAGGGAAGGACAAGTGGTGCCTGATTAATCAACAGGCCTGGTGATCTGGTAGGGGAGCGAGATGAGGACCACGACCTTCACGCTAGAGCAGGGGTTCTCAACCTCTCCCGGGTCGCAACACAGTCGCAACACAGCAAGACTCCCCTATAGGCCCAATTCTTCCCCCCACCCCCATCATGGACCGAGGCTCTGGCCCCATGCAGCAAACCCTAGGGCTGGCTCTGGCCTTGAGCCCCTGGAAAGGCCTCTAAGCAGCATCTGCCAGAGCGGTCTGGCCCCAGACGCAACCCTTGACAACAGCCTCTGGTGCAGGCCCAGCTCTGGCCACACGCCCTGGCAGTGGGCCCTAGCACGGGACCAACCCTGGCCACAACTTCTGGCAGTGGCCCCCGGCACAGGTACAGCCCCGGCTGCAAGCCCCAGCTGGCTGCACTCCTCGGTAGCGGCCCCAAACTCCAGCCGCAACTCCCGGCAGCAGCCTGTGGTGCGGGCCCAGCCCTGCCCCCAACCCCTAGCAGTGGCCCCATCACCCACCCAGAATAGACCAAGACCCCTGGAACAGAGCCAGCCCCTGGCAGTGTCTTCCAGTTCCCAGAGTAGGCCCAGGCCCGGCCCTGGCCACAACTTCCAGCAGCAGCCCCCAATGCAGGTCCAGCCCTAGCCACAGCCCCCAGCACAAGAATGGCCCTGGTCGCAACCCCCAGAGTGGGCCCAGCCCCGGCCCTAGCTGCGACTCCCAGCAGCGACCCCTGGTGTGCGTGAGGGCCCAAGGCCTGACCACAACCCCCCAGCAGTGACCCACAGAGTGGACCTAGTTCCAGCCCCCAAATCTCTAAAGCAGTCCCTGGCCACAGCCCTCATCTCCACCCCCGAGCAGCCACCAGCAGCAGGGCGGGATCCCAGCAGCAGGCCCAGCCGTGGTTGCAATCCCTGGCCATGGCCACAGCCCTACAGCAGCACTCTCAAGCCCCAGTAGTGGCCTCACCTACAGAACAAGTAGAAGCCCCTCCCAGTCTGGCTTTTTCTCTCTCCTAGGGCCAGAAAGCTTTATAAATCTCCCACCCTGGGCCATGTGCCTCCACAAGCTCCCCCTACAGACAGGCTGCCAATGTTGTAGTCCATAGAAACCTGCTGCCATAACTTTCCGGCTGTGGTAGGGGAGGCTTTTAGTGTACAGCACACTCAGCATTGTGCCATAACATGCTTTTGTGTCACGACAAAGCAGTTGAGAGCCACGGTGACAGAGGAATGTCTCACGGATTCCATGGAAGCAAACTGATATACGGGTAGACCACTTGGTGGCCAGCAGGCAGCCAGGGACCCCTGTCCTCACTGAGAAAAATGCCTCTCTCTATACCAAGGGTGCTTTTAAAAAGCTGATGTGGGCCAGATGATGGAGAATGAAAGAAGGATTTCAAGAAGTTTCAGGTTTCCAGGGAAAAGGGTGGATCCAGCCTGACAGGTGTGAGCAACTAGCCCAACTCATTTGTCATCCAAAATCCAGGAGCGACTGGTGAGGTAAAAGGTAAAAACAGCACATACAGAACTGAGCTTGACTCAGTTGTCTCCACTGCTGGGACCAGCATTAGCATCAAAATCAGCAGTGGTGCAAATACAGGAGAGTGGGGAGTTTTGCCAGGGTAAAGCTGTGCCCACATGCCACATCCAGCACCATTTCTATAGTCAGCTGCACAGGAATATCAGGATGCTGACAGACCCAAAGGTTCAGAAATGCAGCCTGTCCAGATAGCAAAGTTATGAATGCCATTGCCTTTACAAAATCCTGCAGGGAGAATTCAGCATAGAAAGGCAGAGATGGCTGCTTCCAAATATACTGCCTAAACATGCTTGCTGGCATCACCCTCATCAGTACCAAATTCAACTGACTCTCTGAAGCTGGAATCCGCTCAATAGTACTGGGTGTCACACATCTGTATACAGTACCGGGCAGCAGTTGGAAGGGATCTGCTTCATCCTGTGTGCAGACAATACTGTGGAGGAGAAGAAAGCCTCCAAAAAAATGTGGAGTGATCTCAAAGGACCATATGCCTATGGAGGCTCGTAGCGTTGATGGCAAGGGAGTGTAGGTTATGTGTCCCGGTGGAGGCATGTGGCTCTAGATCAAGGGTTTGGAGATGGATGACGTGACTGAGGAGGAATGGTGAGGTTATCTTAGGGAAAAACCTGGGGTGGAGCTGCATGGAGACTTTATCCTTGAAGCACCGTGAAGGACAGTTCTGCCATTGTGGCTTCAAGTTCTGACCTTCCAAACAGAGGTGATGGCCACCAAGATGATCACCTTCATGGTTAAGTGGATGAGTGGGCAAACTGCAAGAGGCTGAAAGGCTCATTTGGTGAGGGCTGAGAGGACAAGGTTGAAGTCCCATGTAGGGATAGGTCTTTTAACCACAGGAAAGGTGCTAAGGAGACCAATAAGGAATCAAGCCATGGCTAGGTAGCTGAAGACAGAAAAACTCTCCACAGGTAGGAGAAACACACTGACAGCTGCCAGATGAACCTGAATGGCTTGAAGGCCCAAAAAGCGAAGGTTGAGTAGATAGTTGAAGATGGTTGGAACAGACACTGTTTAGAATGTGGTGGTCATGTGATGCCCACTCCACAAAGCATTGCCATTTGGCCTGATAGCATACCCTGGTCATGGGTTGTCAGTTATGCGTAAGTATGCCTCGTACTGGTGTGGAGAACACTTTATGTATTCATGAGCCCCATCCAACTATCAGGCCTTGAAGTAACAAGGGTCTGAGCTGGGGTAGCAGATTTGGCCCTGTTGATGCATTATGAGCTTCAGAAGGGGAAGGCGGATTGGTGAGCAAACTGACAGGGGACAGAAATCCAGGAACTGGTATTGACAGCGGCCAGAAAGGGGCTACGAGTATGGGGGCTGCCTGATTTCACCTCTCTTTGTGGAGTACTTGTGGGAGAAACAGAATTGAAGGAAAGACATATCATAAATTCCATGTCCAGGACAGCGGAAAGCATCCCTTTGCGAGACTTGCTTGAGGGCCCCTCTGGAACAGAAGAGGAGTTTGTGGCTGGTGGTGTCACAAAGAGACTTCATCAGTGTGCTCCACTAATGGAATATGACAGATAGTGGGATCATGGAATTCCCACTGATGGCTGCAATGGAAGGAGTAGCTGAGGATATCCACTATATTATCTACTGGGAACAGATGACATGTTGCCACAGACACAGGTCCACAGATCTACTGCTTTTTGACAGAAGACAGGTGATCTGTCACCACCCTGTTCATGTATGTGGATGACATTCTGCCCAAGAATACCTGTACTTGTCTGGACAGGCATGCTGGACTGCACACAGTTCCAGGATGATGTACATCTCTGCTTCTTCCCTTCACCATATATGTGGGAAGCCTAGCTTATGATGGAAGCATCTGTGATGAGAATGAAATGTGGATCGGAGGTTGAAGGGGATGCCAACCGTGACCTTGGATATAGACAGGTCACACCACCAAGAGTGGGAAGTGAGCACTGGAAGAAAAAGGAGGACCCATTTACTGGGGTGGACTTTTGCAGACAGCATGCTAAGTGAAATCACAGCTGAAGGCATCTCATATGAAGGCATGTATATGATGTCATGGAAGTGTACGCCACCATGTGACAGGAGCAACAGGCAGCAGTAGATGCCTACATGTGGGTGGTGCCACAGACACAAACAAGGAGAGTGTGGCAAAATGGTCCTTTGACAGGAATCCCCTTCCTGCACTGGAGACCAAGTATACACCTATACAGAAGAGTTTTTTGGTTGGTACAAGAGGGGACTTTGCCCCACTGATGCACACCCCCAAACTAGTTAGGCGCTCCTGCAGTATGCAGACAGTGACAAGACAATGGTGACAGGATGATGCCACTAAGAGCCAATCATCCATGTGAGGAAACAGGGAATGGCCCAGACATCACATTTGTACCACCACCACAGTGAGTACCTCTGTGAACACTCAAGAGGTAGTGGCAATGCCAAAAGGGAGCATATAGTATTGGTAATGGGAGTGTCCCACAGTGTCACGAAGAAATTTGTAGTGGGTGGGTGGCGTAGATGTTCACATGGAAGCATGCATCCCTTCCTATCAAGGGCCGTGAATCGTGGGGGGGTGGGAGATGATTTGGGAGAGGATAGTCATACCAAAGTAGAATTTCTGAATGAATTGGTTCAATGGCCATAGATTCAAGATGAGGGATTTCCTTTTTTCCCCCCCACAGAGATTCCCCCCCCCTTTTTTTTGTACGATAAAATGCAGAGCTAAAATCCACAGCCGTCAATACTGATGTGGGACCAGTTCCATGGCACCTTTTTTGAAGTGAGTGCATGCTTCCCTTTGGAGGGTGGGAAAGTGGAAAGCTGTGGAACTCTATCACATAGCCTTGTGTATGATGCCTAGTGCCCAGCAATCAGTGGTAATTTTGTTCCAACTGTGAGTAAAAAGATGCCAGGCAGAAGTATCATCTGAGCTTTAACCCCCAAGACCAGGAAGCACACTGCCATACCAACTTCTGCCTGGAGAGCAATCCTTCACCAATTTGCCCACTTCACCTGTCCTTCAGCAGGGAGGCTTGAAACTCTGTCAGCTTTGAGTATGACCTGAAGTCACACTTCGCTAGTACGGCTTTGTAGCTGGTGATTCTACAGGTGAACCTACCAAGGAGGTGACCTTCCTTGCAATTAGGTCAAGTTTCTTGGCCACCCAATTGGAAGGAAGTGTTCTGAAGTGTTGCTGTCTGGCAGATTACATTGATGCCTGCACTTTGAGGGAGCTGGATGAACAAAAAGGAAATCGGTGTCCTTGGCTAGGACAAAACAATACCTCTTTGCATGCTTAGGTGCAGGAGTTTGGGATGCTGGAATGTACTGGATTGCTGTGGTGGCTGAAGGTTTATGAACTGCCAAGTGCAACCTACAAGAAACCTGTAGGCTGCCCAAGAACTCTGTCATGAGACTAAGGGTCCACCACCACCCAGCAAAGGAATGTCCTGACTTTGCCTGATTGTCAGGCAGGGAAATTTCTGGAAGAATGAGCACCTCATCTGGGTATGATGATGACCCAGTTGACACTGGCAGTTCCCTGGATCCAAGGGCATGGCCATGCCATGTGGCTCATAGTGTTGATGCAAATAAGGGCGGGCATGTTGATCCCACTGTGTCTTTAAACCACGCACTTAACAGTACCAGTGTTTTTCCGGCAGTGCATACGATGACAAATAAGCTTGTTGTTGATACCGAGGACTATGATGCAGTGAGGACAGCCGCAGCGGCTCCGAGGACCACTTGAAGTCCAACTGCTGTTGGGGGAATAGCAAGGCCATTGGTACTGGTATGGTCCACACCAGCTCTTTAGGCAGTCAAAAATCTCAATCCCAGAGGAACAGTGGGTCAATCCACCAATGACACAGCCAGCATGATCCCCAGAAATCTATGCACGTGGAGAACACTACAGAGAAGCAGTTCTGCTGTAGGTGGCTGGGCTGATAATCTGCCTGGTGTGCACAGTAATGAGGATGTGCTTGGTCCTGGATGCAGCAAGCAAGACAGACACAGCAGAGCTGAAGGTGGCTGGGGAACCAGTGGTGCACCAATCATTGCTGGGGCTGCAGGCTCCAGTCTTATCCAGGTGTTTTGTCTCCTGGTCCACTTTGAACTACTCTGGAGTTGCCGCTTCTGTATTGACATGCAACTTCCCATCCAGCCTGTTGCAGCCTGAGGAGCTGACAATGAGCTTGGAGGCGGATCTTATCAGAGATTATTCCCCCGCACCAACACTGTCACAAGTGCCTATCATTTTTAAGAGCTGTATGGGACTTAGTGTCACTGACACTCCTAGTGTTGAACCAGTAGGAGACTTATGCAACACCTATTCAACCAGGCATTCTGATAGTTCCTGTGGTACCACTTCTGAGCGCACATGAGGACACATTGCCTGTTTCATTACGTCCTTCCAGAGTCTCTCTAGCCTCTCAGGTGCAAGCTGGAATTACAAGCAGACAGAACACCAAGCAACAATGTGGGTCTCACTCTGGCAACAGAGGCAGCACTGGTGTTCTTCACTGACTGAGAAGCATCACTGGCAAAAAACACAATTCTTAAACCTGAGTTGTCAGGACACAGTCCTCCAGAACAGGTAGGACTCCCAGGGTAGAATCCAATAACAGTGACCAACTAACCTAACAATAACTCCTCCCACCCAACCCTGACTACCACAAAAAACTATGAGTGCTAAAACTTTTTTTCTCCCTTTCCCCCCTTTAACTACGCAGTTTGAAGACATAAAGGAGGGGTGTTCAGACTCTGGCTATGGGCCAATAAGTGGGAAGTGAGGGGGTGTCAACCCATGCAGCCACACCCGTCAGATACACCATGTGGACCATTCCTGGAATGTGGGTTGACAGACTACTTCGAACAGTTCCACCTCTGGCACATGGCACACATGCACACCTCTGTATGTACTCTACATAGGGACCAGCGCTTGAATTAAAAAAAAACAAAACTGGATTACTAGTAAGATTTAGGGCCAGTGAATTTTCCACATTTTAGTGAAATGAATGCATTTGATATATTTTCATGTGTACTTGACTGATATCGTCTTCCAGGAAGCGGTTGATTAAGGCGTCAATCAGATGGAAACAGAGAGATTCAAAATTTAAAAGGAAGATTTATCATTGTTTTAATTAGCAGCTCAGAAATTCAAAAACATAACTACCTAAAATTAAGCAGAGCATTTTCCTCTTAGTCTCCAACTCCACCCAACATAGCTTAGTTTATTTCTACTCTCCAAAAAGCCGAGGGTTTTGTTTGTTTGTTTTTGTTTTTTTAAGAAAATACAAACAGAGTCCTGTGGCAGTTTTGAAGACTAATACATTCATTTATCACATGAGCTTTTGCAAGAGAAAATCCCACTTCGTCAGACACTTGGAGAAAATCCCACTTCATCTTTAAAGTGCCTGATAAAGTGGGATTTTCTCCCATGAAAGCTCATGCAATACATAAATGTTAGTCTTTAAGTGCCACAGGACTCCTGGCTTGTTTTACAGGATTCTCTTTTTGTTTTGCTGAACTAGACTAACATGGCTACCCTTTAGAACTTTTTAAAGAAAGTTTCTCCTGTCAGCAGAAAATATAAACCAATACGCTTGCTTTTAGCCAGATCTTTGCAAAAGGATTTTTGAATTTAAGTCCTTTAATCCCTCAAATCCAGAAGTACTGAAGTTCATATACTTTGATAGGAAAGCCCTCTTCCTGCCATTAAGAGTTTGACTACACTTTACACCTAAAATAGTGCATTTGAAGTAACTACAATTGACAGACTTAATTTATTGCATTTGGAAAACTCTAGTACTATAAAGGAGTGGAAATCAGATTAAGGGAATGGCATATGGTTTAGATTTCACTTAAAAGTAACCAGCAAATACAGCAAGTTAGTGTTTTGTGATGTATAACGTAGAAATAAAAGTTTTGCTTTCTTCTTCTTCGTCTTTTAAATTAAAAATTCAAATTAAGGATGTCTTGATAAACATCTCTGTCCCCTTCCAGTTAAGATGTCAAGGCTCACAGTAAACATCACTTATGACTTCCATAGGTCATCCAGCAAAAAAAAACAAAACACTGTATTGACCTTACTGAGATGTCTAAAGTTAAAAAGAAAAAAAAGAAAAAACCCTAATAATTTGTTTTCTTTAAAAAAAGGAAATCACCACCATACCCCTCAGCTCTTTTAATGTACTTTATAAAGTAGTAGGGGGGGAAAAAGAACATAAAACCCAGTTTTGCTGAATTCTTTTGTATGTCTTTAAATATTCAAATATCTAAAAACGCATAGATAAGTCTGATTACTCTTCATGTACAATTTTAAAATTGTCCCCAAATGAAACTGTATTTTAGTTCTTTAAAGGTTTCACTTGAATTTCTTTGCACATCACTACCACTATCACATACTGTACGTATGCACACACATTCATGGGTGACTAGAGGATATGTTCTGTAGCACTTCAAATAATTCAGTAATTCTGCAGTATTTCAAAACAAATACACATTCTAAATAAGGCCATTGCTCTCTTCGATTTTCGCAAACACAAGCCTTTTGGTAAACAGTTTAATAACTTGAAAAACGAGTAATAATAGCTTGAAGCATTTTGGCCTGATCCGTGCTGAAAAATTAGATCACCCCTTGGGCACATCACTCAAAGCTGTGAAAAACTGTGTGTGCTCTATGCAATGTAGTAAGGTCCTAATTCAGGTATAGAATTCTCTTATCTACCTAGCTATTGCCTCTCAGAGAGGTGACTTAAAAACACTGACAGAAAAACCCCATGAGGAAAATGTCTGTACTACAGCACTACACTGACATATCTACTATGCCATCCCTCTACCACTGTGCCAGCTGTTGTGTAGACATACCCTAAGTCTTCAAATACTTCTCAACACACCACACTGAAAAAAAATTAATATTGTGTTCTGACTATACAGTATTTGGTTATTGGAGAACAATCTTAATTGAACCCTTAACATGAAAGGGCATCTTGACTCCCAAAGGATCTGAAATATTGAGAAATAGGCCTTAAATAACAGTAACCAGTTTTTTAACTACTTTTTATACAATTCTCAGTATGTCTTGACATTATAATCTGATTTGCAGTATTCTGTTCCTGCAAAATATTGTATCAATCTGATGGATTAAATTCCTCTCCCTACAAAAGTCACCCCACCACCACGAGTAAGTTAAAAGTTTAAGTTCAAGAAAAATTGCTTTCCCACAAGGGACAAAAAACCACTCCTCTCAAGGTGCTCAGTTTCTCAAGCTGCAGAAGAGGATTATCAACAGAGGGAAAGCTGGGTGGCACATTATGTCTCAGTTGTAGAGAAGGGAGACAATTGAAAACTATGCCGTGGCACTTTAAATCAATCTTTTTAGGTACAAAAGCCAAGAGTGAAAATCCACACTGTATTCAGTGGGAAGCATGCAGAAGTTTTCATGTAGGTGTTTAATGTAGAAACAAATTCAGCTGTTATGAGATTCTCCTTCCAATGAGTCTGGTGGCATTTTTAAAGTCTAAAAAGTTATTTATTGCATGAGCTTTCGTGAGAGAAAATGCTGAACTAGACTAACACAGCTATCCTTTTGGAACCTCTCATTCCAATGGTTACTATCAGACAAAATACTCTTGAGAAATGTGAATTCTTTCCTGCTCTGACAATGCTAACAACATGCACCAGCCAGATACATCAAAATTACAATTTGGTTGACATATAGCTGGTGAAAATTAGCACACGGAACAAACAGGAAAAAATCATTTTATTCTTAACCATAAAACCTAAGAACTGTAACAGCTTTAAGTATTCAATCTCTCTTTTGAAATTAGGCTCACAAGCAAATCTAAGATTTGGGGATGGTACCAAAAAAGCATGTACAAAACCTTAAAGAAATAAAAGACAAGGTCCCAATCCCAAGGACAATGCAAACTTTAATAAAAATAGTATCATGAAGTCAAGACTACTCATTTGACTGTCTCATAAGGTTTTCTAGATCAGATCCTTCCCCCTTGTGATAAAACATATGGAATGGAAAAGAGAGCTTTATACAAAATGAGACAGAGATTGTACTTTTAAAGACAAGTAATTTTGTCTCTAAGTTACATGAAATAGTTACGAGCGTAAGCAAAGATTATGAAAAGATCTACATTTTGAAGAGAGACATTGCATGGTATATAGAAATTTTTCCAAGCACAGGAAAGATCATGGGAGAAGGAAATAATGACAGCACACAGTGGAATTGATAGAGAACTGGAGTTAAGTTGAAAATGTAGGTAGAAAGATAAAAAGGAGACTAATCAAATCATCTATTTCTGATTTTACAGAAGCCTTATTTGAACTCATTACTGTAGATACTTTAGAGTCACAGTACTCTATAAAGGTCTGACTGTAGACAGTACTTTTTTGCCACCTCACTTGCACAGTTACACAAAATTAAGATTAAGATTCTGTCACAAGTATTTTTGGAAAATGTCAGGGACAGGTTGCATGCAACAGACAAAAACACATGGAAGCTGTGACCTGTCCCTGACTTTTACTAAAAATACCCTGGAGAAAGGGGGAAAACAGAGCTGCAACCGCTCCAGTCCACTGCTCAACTGTTTAGCAGCCCCATATCCTGTCAGCTGTTAGAAGCCTGCCTTTCCACAGCTCCAGAGGTCGCTGCTCATCAGCTGTTTGGTGGCAATCACAAAGGCCCCAGAAAAGAACAGAATCCATAACCTCTGTTACCAAATTGTATCCTTACAAATCAGGTATCTGGTAATTTCACATGTTACGTGTGTAAGATGGATTTATATATTAGTATTTCTATATTTCAATGACATATATAGTATTTCTGTATTTCAATGACTCTGTTGTAGCCTTGTTATTTGGATGCAACAAGATGGGAGAATATTCCCCCTCAATCACAATTTATACATCCAAAATAAATTGTTCTAAATATTGGTACCTCTAAGCTATTAATACTTCACTCAAAAGATTACATCCTACTTATTAAATAAATTGAATAGTTCTTATCTACAGTATTTCTAGCAATTAACAGTATTAGACTAGGCATCTGTGTGGACTCCAGTCCAGTTTGTAACCTCAGAAGCACCCCCAAAGTTGTAATAACATACAAAATAAATCTAAGGCTAGTCAGTTTACATGTGTAGCATGAACAAAGAACTTCCGTCATGTTTCATGAATGCAGATCTTAATATTTGTAAGTAAAAGACCAGTAACATAAAGGGACAAATTCATCCACACAAGTCTGTTATCTTCCACTTTACCATTCCCTTTCAAGAACCCCCTGATCTAATCTAAGTGCACTCATAATACTGCATGGAAGAAGTTCACTAGAAAGAGTTTATATTACTTGATCACCCAGCAATTTAATAGACATCCCACTCTCTTAAACAGAGATTTGGTAAAACAACTGCCACACCTACCAGTAATTTTCCTACACACGTCTTTTTTCAAACAACAATTTTCAGCTGTGTGTATTATGTCAGATGATGTTATACCTATAGCCAGCATTATTTTAGCCTCCTTGGATCTAAATTCCTGCTACAACATAACTTTCTTCAAAATGTATTCAGAACATCACAATTAAAGGAACATGAAGTCTAATCTTTATTGCCATTATCAAGGACAAGGAATCTAACTTGTTTCATGTCTGACACTGTCTAACCACCTGCTAGCATCAGCTACCCCAAGGATCAGCAACCTTTCCTGGCCCCCATGCAAACACCACTTCCCCAACCGTCAGCAGGTGCCAAGGGTGGGGTGAGCCAGGGACAGGAGCCACAGAGGCGCAGCAGCTCCTTTCCCCTGCTCGCCCCACCCCACAGCTGGCTCATGGGTGCCACTGTGAAGGGGCATGCATGCCAGATTTGGCACATGTGCCGGGGCTTGCTGACCCCTGAGCTACACCACCACTATTTTACAGAAACACTTAGGTTATGTCTACATAGCAACATAAGCATAGGGTTAGTGGAACTTGAGTCAGCTGACCCAGCTCAGGGAACCCTGAGCTTGAGTGTGTACACTGTACTTTAAACTCCAGGTTAAGGATTTTCAGACCTGTACTTAAACACAAGGTTTCTGCATCCACACAGGTGTGCACAGAACCAAAGTCAAAATAACTCTACCCCAGAATGCTTAGCTAAGAATTGACACTCTAGGCCTACAACTGTGTTACACTTTGGGGTTTAAAAAAAAAAAAAAAACACTCTACAACATAATAACCCCATTACTTAACCGAGAGGGTGCTATTGATGGGACCGGGGTGCTTATTAAGAGCACATGAGCATGCAAACTGCAAACTACCTCATGTGACATTCTGTATTTGAAAAACACCCCAGAAACTCCACACTTACTAATGTCATGTAATTATGTTCTGTAGAAAGTATGCTTTGTTTGATATTATTTCAGAAATCTTAATCTAGTAAAATGTAATACCCTGTCAGATTGTACATGCTATCACTGGATGTAAAGCTATAAAGTATCTGTGTAAACAACAAATGTGGGAGGGTCGGAAAAACCTAAACCAACTATTCAGGTAAAACAATGAATTAGCCAGACAGAATTAATGGCTCATTCATTCAAGGAGAGAATCCACTGTCCTAGAGACCATATACAATGATGGACTAAGGATCACAATGGGGTACTGATTAACCACTGGAGAGCCAGCAGTAGCCAGTGGTATGTCACATGTATGACCATCCGGCAAGCTGGGATTAGCTATAAGGGATTTTGGTGGGAAACAACACTACCACTTGGCTTGTCTCTCCCAGCCAGGGAAAGCAGTCTGTATCTGTGTAAATGAAAAACCTGTAGCTTGACTGAACCATCTCTTACACAGACACATTACTAATTCAAACCCTGCTAGTGTACAAAATTCAGGCTGTGATTTTACGTTTGTTTCTTTTGATAACTATTCTTTACCCTGGCCACTTTATATCTATTTTCCTGTAGTTAGCAAATTTGTTTAATGTTTCATCTTAACCTGTGTGTTTTTGAAAGAAGTGTTTAAACAAACTCTGCTCAATAACAAGAGCTGTTGCACTTTCCTTCCACTTTGAGAGAAGGTGGATTGGACAACTTCCCTCATAAGACGTCTGACCAGGGCAAAAGGGCATAGCCCTGGGCTCGGAAGCCAGATGGAGTTTCGCTATTGTTGGTTCCCTGGAGTTTTGCTATTGTTGGTTCCTGAGTGGCTGGAAAGCTTTCATTAAACCAAGTGGGTGTGGTCCCTGTCTCCGGCTGGCTGTGTAAGTGCACTACTTGCCAGAGGCTCTGCGGCTGGTGACAGCACCACCGTGTGAGGGAGTTCAAGCTCATCAGACAGACTAGTCAATGGAGCTCTGCTCCCAGGTGGCACCCCCGGAGTTCTACAACCCATCACGGCTCCTTTGGTGGCTGTCTCAGTAGAATGACTGCAGTTAGAGAAGACTTTACATTAAACTGTGGCCTAATATGGAAGTTGAGCTCTCCACCTCCTGGCTGAGTCATAGTGGAAGAATATGTATCTGGTCTGAGGATAATGAGTCTCCAAGTCCGTCAAACCATTAAAATGAAACACTGCAATTCTTAATTTTTAAAACAGGATGTTTAACATAAATAATTTTATTCGTTTTTTTTTTTGTCTGTTTGAAGATTGATGTAAAATGTAAGTTTCTGAGGGGGGGGGAAACACACACACACACACACACGACTTGGCTGCTGCCAACCGCAGAGGCGCAAACTACATGGCCATGGCGTGGGATGCAGCATGCTCCAGCACCCCTCAGGCATCCCTCTCTCTGTTCACACCAGGAGGGTAGGGATAAGGGATTTCCAGGCGTGCAGGCACAAGTTTTGGCGCTAGCTCCAACTCACTACCCTCAAAATTCATGCTACCCAGGTGCATCTGCAGATGGCTGTCCCCCCTCATCCTCCCGCCCCAGCCTAAGATATGATCAAACCCTCCATCACTGCAGAGTCCTGGTTGTGTGAACTCAAGGGATGGTGTGATATTAATCTTGTGCCCAGGCTCACGCCTAGACTTACACTGCTCGGATAGGCATGCCCTAAATCACAGCTTTAGCTCCTCTTGTCTAGACCCTCCCAGCCCCCCAAACTGTTTTCTCCTTTCCAGTCTCAACTGTCCGAATTGAATTATGCATGAAGCACAGCAGTTCATCTTAAGCCATTCACAGGAATAGTGCCCTCAATCTCATATCTTCAGTAGCTGTCCTTGAGGCCAGACAGAATATATAAACTCACAATCTAGTATAAAAAGTTTCCTTCAAACTCTGATTTAATAAAACACACATATACTTAAAACTAAACACATGCTAAATTGTGACAAGTGTCTTCAATTTCTTCCACGAATTTGCCTCCTACTCTATCTTTCTGTCAACCCTTTCCACAATCAGTTTTTTCACCCTTCCCTGCTTCTCTCTCGCTCTCTCTTTCCCCAAAGTGGACAGTAAATATTACTACTACTGTCATCCTCCCTGCTTCTTTTCCTCTCTTCTCACCCACAATTTGGAATTACCGCTTAGACCCTGTCAACCTTAGTCTAATTCACCATTTCAAGTAATCATTTGGTCCTCCTAGAACATCTGTGTGTGGATGCTATTTTACAACTGTTTAAAACCACGGACAAGGGTCCCAAATACCAGGAGGATTAGGCTTGCTTTCAACAAGCCTAAACTGTGCAGACAAACAGTTCATTTAGTGGCATGGTGAACAGAGGTTGCTGGCAAAAGTACAAATTGCTCAATCAATCTCCCACAGCTCTACCATAGCAAACTGATGGACTTTCAAAAGCCCCCAGAACTTACTACTCCTGGAAGCTATCCCAGGACCTCTGGAACAGACATCCTGCATATGAAGCAGTTTAGAACACTGCTAGTGAACACAGGGCAAAACAGAAACTGATCACCACAGGAATCAGAGGTGCTATTACAGATGCACAGAAACACACACGTGCTTTCCTACTGTTTCAATTAACAATTAACCATGCTTCAGTTTTCTCATGCAGATACTGCCATGATGCCTCATGAGGCCCTACAAAAATGAGCTCACCTAGTACACTCTGCCCATTCCATCCTGCTAAGAGCTGATGAACAAATTTTTGCTGGGTGGGTCCATAAAGAAAAACTGGCAACTTTTTAAATCCTTGATTATGTTTGATGTTTCTAATTTCCTCATGCTCAATCATTCTTATCTATAAACATTACATGTAACCTTATATACATATGTTATAATTGGCAGCAAAGTGCCCCATGATGCTACTTAAGTGGCATGCAACCAAACCTATATTAAAATTATGCTCTTACTGTAACTGCAGCAATTCTTACTAAAAGATCCACAACAACGCTGTAGTTGCTCCATGCGAATGCAACAGTATCTAATTAAAAAAAAAATCATAAAAAACAGAAGAAAAAAACCCTGTCCCTGTTTGTTAAATTTAACATGCAAACTATCAAATACCTGATACACTGAAAGCCGTTTGGGGCAGGGACAATTTGGAGTGTTTGTACTGTGCCTAACACAGTAGGATTTGGTCTGTGACAAGGGCTCCTAAGCTATGTTCCCTCTAAGCTGTGCATGTGTGAGTGCACACGGGTCATGAAACCCAAGCACACAACAAAATAAAGCATGCACAAAAAAATTTACCAGTGCTAATATCTTAATTTCTACTCATAAATGGGAGATGGATTACAATCAGATGTCACCACATAATTAAATATAGATAGCACATGCATCATACATCCTTGCTTTGTTGCACTCACAAATTTGACCACACTCACTGGAGTGCACACAAATCTGGACACTGGTTCTCAAAATTTGCACAAAAGGAATTTTTTGCACACACAGCCTACAAAAAATTAGAGGGAATACTGCTCCTAAGTGCTAGCAGAAAACAAACAATAATGTTCGTGATTTATAACTTAGTTCCTGAAGTAGTATTTTGAAGTGTCGAAAAGTCAATATATGTCTAGCCACACTAACCAAGCGCAGTCCGACTCAAAACTGTTAAAGTGAACAGAATTTGGTTTCACAGTTAACATAGCAGTGGTTCCAAATTTATGGCCCGCTGGGTGTTTCAAAGTGACCCGCCACGAGAGCATGATGTGGGGCTACAAGACTGGTGCATGCCTTAATGCAGCCAAGGGGATGGGAGATCAGGGCTCCCATCTCCCTGGCTATAAAGCATGACAAAGGGCTTTGCATAGGTTCCTAGGTGCTGGGGTGCCTCCTGGATGGAGCCAGATGGAGGGGAGCACTCATTTTCTGTCCCCCTGGCTGCAGAAGGGAACCACTGCCTAGGAACCCAGTTGGAGCGCATGGGGCTAGAGCAGAGGTAGGCAATCCCCAACACACATGCCAACAGCAGCACACAAGCCTACTCAGAGTGGTACACAGTGTCCTCTGTGGGGCCACCAAAAGCCACTCTGGGCAGCTTCCTTCAGGGCAGCTGGAGTGTGGGGGGTCCCCAAGCATGCCAAAGAAAGAAGCCACCCAAACTGGCTCCTCTCAGTGGCATACGTGGGAACGCAGGTACCCAGGCATATCGCTAAAAGAAGCTGCCCAGAGCATTTTCTTTTGATCAGTGGCTCCTTTTAGTGGCATGTCTGGGAAGTGTCTCTGCTCCCTCCCCCAGTGGTGGCTGCCACATTTTTCAGCAAGGAGGCAGCCTCCTCACTAAATCCCTTCCCTCTAACCACAGTTGGGAGAGCAAGAGGGCCTGCTGGCACAGACTGGTAGCTCTTCAGGGTTGTAAAATTTTTTGGCCGGAGGGCTACAGATCTCAACAGGGAATCACTGGGCTAGAAGAAAACATAAAAACAGCATAATTTTTACACTCTGAAGGTTATCTTCACAACTAGAGTGACTAAAAGTGTCAGATGTTTGCAAATTAAAATCTTAGGATCTGATAAAAAAATACTAAATATGGCAACACCTGTTGAAGGTGAAGATCTGTCTCCTGTGCATTCAGAGTAATTTGTCTAGCCTAAACTAAGATTTAAAGGCTCTAACTAACATGTTTTTAAAATCTAGTGTTGCTGAAGTCTACACTGCCTTATTTATAATACATTAGTCAGAACCTTTAAATCTTAGTACATACATCCTTAAGCGTAAAGCCGTAATGTGCATTATGTTTTATTCCTACTAGTTCTGTAAAAATGGGAGAACTGATTTCTAGTCTCAACACTGTTAATTAAATTCCAGTTGAAGAATTTAGTACTATTAGTGAGATGCAGAAAGAAAACAGCTTGAGCATCAAATTCCCAGCCTCAGTTTACAATACTGAGTTAAAATTTTAAATAAACTAAGCTAATTTGATCTGCAAGCCCATGACAATGTGGAATTTCGAAATGTCACTGCCTAGAGAATAACTATATTTTAATAGCCCAGAGACAAACCCAATTCTGCAGATTTCTATTATCCTGAGTTAAGATCTTGAAAATGACATAAATTTAACACAAGACATTTGTTGACACCTCATGGAAACTTTAAAAGAAAAAGTTTATGTAGAAACTTCCATCACTGCCCTTTGATTACTATCAATATTTTAATGAAAAGGGGCATACATTTCTTAAGAATTTCTTTTATTCTTTAAAGATATAACCCTTTATCTGATGTCAAAATCATGTTCACAACCAAGCAATAAAGGATTGTCTCTTTAGGCGAAAGATTAAAAATACACAGCAGCTGGACCTTTTATTCAAAACCTGCATACAAGATTCCACAGTAAAAATATTGCATTTTTTTTTAAAAGTGCACCATATTGCGAGGTTGCTCATGAGGTATCAGCAGGTCTCGACTGTTTAAATTTTAAACAGACCAAATTCAAAGTACTTACAGTACAGTGTGTACAAGTACTCACCCTTCACAACATGCTTTCTGGTTACCACAAATAAACATTCCAGGGGCTCCCAATTTGATATGGACACTTGGGATAAACAGAAAGAGTGGCCTTTTAATTAACTCTTACAAATTAAATGCAGGCTCTAGCAAGTATTATAACCTAGAATTCAGTAACGAAATCCCAGTTTAGACATTCAATAGAATTCCCTCCACTTATTTTTGATACCCATACATTTGTATGGGGCCAAATCCCCCCTAGATACAATTAAGTTCAGAGTAGTGGCACAAAAGATGAATTTCGCCACTACAGATCTAAAAGTAAACTCTTTCAGTGTCTTTGCTTCTGCGATGAAAGGTCAGAAAGATCTGAAATCCAGCTGTCTAGCTCCATATTCTTCCTCTTCCCGAACAAGGTGGATGATATGCCAGAAGCAGGAGAGAGAAACCACTTGAACAAAACCCAAAACACCTTCCTTCATTCATTCATGTACATATACAGCTTCTCTTTTCCTTCTCGCTTCTGAATCACTGCGGGCGACGGTTAACACTGAATGTTTCAAACTAGTCCCAGATGACACCTCGATCTTACTTCGTCACCTCTACCAGTCCCCTTTTCGCTCTGACAATTTGAGTAAAAAGGCAGCTCTTGCCACCACCCCCTTCCAAGTGACTCAAGAAAAATCATGCTTTTGGGAAAGAGCCATGCCTCGTGCCCAACACACGTTGTTCAGTCTCGAGTCCCAGCCTCTCTCAACCTGGGACACGCCGTGCAGGGCTGGCTACGCCAGGCACCGGCCTCGGTCACTCGCAAGTTGACTCGGGCTGTCCTCAGGTAGCTCTGCCACCCCGCTGCCTTTGCCATCCTCGGGTTTTCACGCACAAAGGGGAAAAGTCAAAAGCAGAAACTCGGCTGAGCCCAGCGACGCCTCGGCTGCCCCCGCGCTGAACACCAGCTTCCGGGGAGAGGAGCTAAGCCGAGCACATGCGGCTCAAGCCGACCTGCCCAAGTGCCCAAACCCGTCCCCCTCGCCTGAGGGGTCAATTTTCACCCCCCGCCCGCCTCCCCCCGGCAGCCAAGGGGCTTGGCTACGTCAGGCGTTTGAACCGCTCTGGCGCGCCTTTGGTGGGGGAGTGAAGGGGGAGGCGACCCCCCCCGCCCAACTGCCCCTGCACGCGCCACTCGCCGGAAGGCGGGAGAGACGAGCGGCCCCGCTCCCGCCTTTGTCTCGGGCGGGCCGGGCCGGCGGAGGCTCCGGCCGGAGCGGAGTCAGACAAAGGGCGCTTCACGCTCCGCGTCTCTCCGGCTGTCAGCGGCCGGCGGAGCGCGTCCCCCGCCACCGAGCTGGGGGGGGTCCCCGCCGCTCCCAAAGGCGCCGGCCGCCAAAAGCCGGGCCCTGCCGCCGCGCGCGGACTCACCCCCTCCCGCCGCCGCCGCCGCCGCCGCCGCCAGCTCCCCGCTCCGCTCCTCTCTGCCGCCGGATTCACCCCTCCGGGGACAGGACCGAGCGCCAAACCCGGCGGCCCAATCGGCATCGCGCTCATTGGAGAGAACCAAGCGCCGCCCCGATTGGACGGCCGCGGAGGGGCCGAGCGGGCCAATCAGCGGCGGCTGGAGGCGGCGCCGGGGGCGGGCGGCTCGCGCCCCACGTGCGGGGGGGAGGGCGAGCGGAGCAGCTCTTTGTTCTCGCGGGCTGGAGGGGGGGCGCGCGCCCCTCCCCGTCCTCGCGCGCCCCGGGCGGGGGCGCCTCGAAAGGGGGCCCGCGGCGCGCGCGCGCGCGGAGGGGAGGGGAGGCAGCGCGGCGGAGCCCGCGCAGGGAGGGGCGGGGGCGCTGGCGAGTTTGAATCCGTTCGAATCAAAAGTGGGAGCGGTAACGGTTTTAACTGTCACGCCGCCGCCGCTGCTGCGCGCGCGGAAGCTCAGGGCGCCCTGCGGCTTCGCGGCCAAGTCCCCTCGCGCTGGCCGGCTCTGCCTGTTGCTTCCCGGGCGGGCAGCCCAGGGCTTGACTCCGCCCCGCCTGTGGCTGCGCGCTGACTCTTAAACCGGTTCCGCAGCGAAAACCAAGGGGGCAGCCGCCCAGCGCCAGCCTTCAGGGGTGCAATAAAAACGGGCCAGGCCCCCCTCAGCTGCATGTCTGCCTCTCATGGGTGTGGAAATCACCAGGCTGCATCATTTCACAAACCACGCCGGTGCCTGTGGGTCCTTTACGCTCAGTCTGCCCCCAGGGATTTCCCTCAAACCGCCCCTGAATTTCCCAGCACTTCCCCACTTGTCAGCTGGTAACAGTGCTATACCAATTTAGTGAGCTGCCCAACACTACTCCTACACCAGAGGGTCAAGTATAATTTGGTGGGCCCCCTCCCTGCATGTCTCGGCTCCTGCCGCACCCCAACTGTTGCCCCCAATATCCATTCCCTGTCCCCAAACCCCAACTCCCAGTACCCACCCCCTAACATGCACCCCTACCCCCAGTACCCACCCCCTAAAATCCACCCCTACCCCCCAGTACCCACCCCCAGTTCAGGTGCCCCCAGTACTCCCCCCCCAGCACAAACCGGGACACCCCGGTACTCACCAGCAGTGCGCTGGGCTGGGAAACTGCAGCCGGCGCACGCGCAAGGGAGCCCACCCCCCTCCCCTGCCTGCCAGAAGGGGGCAGAACCCCGTTCGGGATCTGCTATTTTTAGGGGCCCAGCGTTCAGGCCCCTAAAACTAGAAAATGGTGCCGAAAAGCTGCATTCCAGGAACTGCTGTTTTTCAATGATGGGCCCCAGAACAGTGATCCGCTAAAAACAGTGGGCCCTGGCACTGCGTTCCCAGCCGTTCTGGCCTACTTTAACCCTTGCCTTGCCCCCCCCACCCCATTTCAAGTCCTGGGGAGAATACTGGCTCTGTCCCTGGTTTAAACCACAAAGATAATTGCTCTGTGACGTTGTGTTGCCAACCCTCCTGGATTGTCCTGGAATCACCAGGAATAAAGGATCAGTTTAATGAATAATCTTTAATTAACCCTTTATTCTTGGAGGCTCCATGTTAACAACACACACAAGTCATGGCACAGGCAGGTTGATGCTCCACCTCACTGCTTGATTACATCTTTTTAGTTACATCCTTCAATGCACTGCCAATTAGCAATGCCGCAATCCTCCCCATCATTCTGACTCGTAAACTGGCCACCAGCCGTAAGTTTACCCACTCAAGTTCATCATCATCCTGGCTGTGTTCAATCCAGCTCAATGGTTCCCAACCTTTTTGAGTAGGAGGACCCCTTTTTAACATCGAAAAAATTTATGGACCCCCCCCAAACAATGATAGTTGTTATCAGGGACTGACTGCAGGCAGCAGAAAGGTGGTGGAGGACCTGGCTCCCGCTTGCTCCCAAGTCATGGGGACATATCCAGGGTGAGGCTGCTCATGGCAGGCAAATACAATTCATTTAGAGAAGAGGTGTCAAACTCATTCATTGTGGCAGGGGGCACCTTAGAAGGCAGGACACCTGTTGCAGGCCACATGGTCTCATGGGCTCCCCAACCCTTTCCCCCTCCACGTTCAGAGTGGCATGGGCTCCCCTTCCCCTTCCCCAACCTTGCAGGCTCTCCCGCACCTTCCTTTTGCCCTGCCTTGTGGGCCCCCTTCCCCATGCTGGCTCCCTGACCCTGGCACTGCCGTGCCCAGAGCCTGTCTTTGCAGTCCGCTGCTTCAGCTAGCTTCCAGGCACAGCCCACGCAGCAGCTCCATGAGCTGGGTCAGCAATGTTGGGCTGTAAGTTTGACACCCCTGATTTAAAGCCCTCTCCAACATGGATCTCTGACTGGCAGCAGCTGGGACCAGATGTATTCACGGACCCCTTGCAATAACTCCACAGACCCCCAGAGGTCCCCAGACCACAGGTTGGGAACCACTGATCTAGCTGATTCTCTTTTTCATACCATTTCTGAGATAGAACCTTTCCAATCTATACACACACACAAGTTTTTTAGGGCACAGATTCTTTTTGTTCCGTGTACATACAGTGCCAAACAAAAGCGTGTCCCATTCATGACTGGAATCCTAGAGACTATGATAGTCAAATAATACGTAATATTTAGAATTCTTGTTCAGGCTCTCCTCATTTTCATCTCAATTACTGCAACATCTCTGACCTTGACAAATGTAGTCTTCCCCTATATCAATTCAAAATGCTGCTGTGAAGAGTCTTTTCCTAGCCTGGCAGTTTGACCATGTCACCTCTCTTTTTGTGTCCCTCTATTCTGGATCTATTTTTACCATCACAACAAACTTAGGCTTCTTGGTTTCATTTTTCAGGCCCTTCATAGCCTAACGCCAATATATCTATCACCTCTTACTCATTAGGATATCAACTCCTGTTTCGTATCATTCATATTGTTACATTTGCTAATTAGCATTCTCCATGCTTTCTCCCAGGCTTCCCTTCACACTTGGGAGAAGCTCCCAGCGAAGCCACCTCAGTGTTCTCCTTTAAAGAAACTGGAAAGGGGTTCAAAGAAGAGCCATAAGAATGATTAAAGGATCAGAAGACATGGCTTATAACAAGAGACTCAAGGGCTACGTCTACATCAGGGCAAATTAGTTCAGACTTGCTAGTCCGAACTAAGAAGTCCGAGGTTAGTCCGAGCTAAGCTTGAGCTAGTTCAAACTAACCACGCATTCTAAGTCGAACTAATGCTTAGTTCAAAATAAAACATGCAGTTAGTTCGAACTAATGGTTTAATTCAAACTTAGTAAGTTTGAACTAAGCCTTAGTGTGGGTCTTGCCCACACTTAATTCTAACTTAAAGTTCCAACCAAGCGCGGAAGTCCAGACTAGTGCCAAATCTTACTAGTTTGGACTAAGCTTTGCCTAGTTCGAACTAAGAAATTTCTTAGTTCGAACTAGGCAAAGCCTCGTGAAGCCATGAGCTAAATTTAGTCTGGACTAAACTTCCTTAGTCCAGACTAATTTGCCAGTATAGACATAGCCAAGGAGATCAAGCTATTTAATTTATGAAAGAGAAGATTAAAGGATGACTTGGTTACAGTATCTATCTACATGGGGAACAAATATTTTATAATGGGCTCTTCAGCCTATCAGGAAAAGGCATAATAACATGATCCAATGGCTGAAAATTGAAAAGGCAAAGGCCTCAGTGGAGAGGGGTGCAATTTTATAAAGCAACATTAAAATCTGGAAGTACCTTCATGAAGAGATACTGATCATATGAAAATAAATAAAAATTTTAAGATATGTAGATTATTCCTTACAGAAGTATAGTTAAGATTATTCACCTAATAATTTTACTACTGACCACTCACAAGGGGCTTAGGTAATAGGTCTGTCTGTTTGAGGAAACCAGTGTGGGACAGCCTTAGCTTTAAAGAGCCACAGTTTGTTGGGGAAGGGCTAGAACACCTATATTTGGATATATGATTTAAATATTACTGCTGAATATTGAATTATTTGATATGATGAACGAGAGAGGCTTCTCAACAATGCACTTGGCCATAAAAAACAATTCCTTTCAACCCTATGATTCTATTCAATTCTATTCTATTCTATTCTAATTGTTTATAAAACAGTAGGCAAAATAGGATCATTTATGCAGGCTCATACAAATATAGCTTCACTTTTTTTTTTTTTTTTAAGTGCTTCCTGCCTGGCTCAGGGAGCACATGTAGGCCAGCTCCACCCAGATATGTTGATTGACAGCAGCAATATTCATAGCTCATGCTATTGCTTTTATGGAGAAGCGCAGACTGTTTACGTCACTGGCTTGTGGACTATGTCACAGCTCTGCTCTCTGCATGGAGATGTGGGTGTGACTTGTTACAAAGCTGAGGTTTTGTTTGTTCATTTTTAGTGGATCTGTGACAAAGTACAACTTAATGCAGTTGAAATCCTGGATCCAGTTTTCCTATTGAAGTTGATTGTAAAGTACCTATTAATTCAATTGGAGTAGGATTAGATTCACATTGTATTTATTTATCACCAGCTGCTCCCACTTTTTAGACACATACAAACTCTCAGGCATTCATTATAATTAAATATTTTGCATGGTAGACAGCCTCTGGTGTAGCTGTCTAAATATGTACTCTGCATATATGTATGGCTGGGTGTGCCCCAGCTACACAAATCATTCAGCTCACAGTACTGCTCTATACATTTTCTGATACCCTGGACTTTTAAACATGTTGATTTATGTTTCAGGTCACAAAAGTGAATCTTCTCTGTGAAGTTATTGGTCAAGATTTTAAAAGTTGGTGTTCTGTAATTCTGTGAAATCAATAAACTGTCAATGGCAACTTGAGTAATCAGATGTTGTGGCTCAAATCTGGCAAGTGACTTCAGTTTCACACAGACATACATCAATGAGTGCAGTCTCACTGATGGCAGGATTCAGGGCTAAACCAATAATAGCATTATCTTAATCCAGGCCACCACCATTATATGTTCATAAGGTGAAAGGCAGTGTATGTTCCTTCACCTCTAATGCACCTCCTTCTACCTCTGTTTTATGATCTTCAATTCATTTAAAAATTAATCTTTATTTCATTAAGTGTACTTATTTTTTGTAATTAATTTATTCTACTTGACAGAAGTTTTTAAAATTATCTATTTCAGTTTTGTTTCACAAAATAAAGTTTGTTTTAAAATATTTTTTCCATTCAAAACTCTTAAATTACTTAGTATTATTTTCCCTAAAAGAAATTCAATGTTATGCGTAGTTTCAAGAATTAATTCTCTATCTTATTTCCACACACTGCATGTTTTTCTTTAGAAGTAAATTTGATAATCATGATAAGTAATGTTTTTTCCAGACACAAAGTACAAACAATTTGACTCACAATAACTTTTATTTTAGATTATAAGACCTATAACCAAGACAACTAAAGTCTCCATGAGAGGATTCAGTGCATGTGCTCACGGATAGGTCATCATACTGGAAAGCAAAACACGAATAAAAAGTTAAGCATAGACATAAGCACTATTGTTATGGGCCAGCTCCCAAATGCTTAGAAATTTCAAGATACACTACATAGGGAAAGAAGAGAAAAAAAGATATTATAATGATTACATAGCTAATGCACTGCAGGATTTTGGCTACATGGTATTATATCAGAATTGACATTGCATGTGTCCATGCAATTTGACACTCGTCTATGCAAAACACAGGTCTGTCTGCCTCATGTTGTAGCTAACACGATAAGCAGCTTGTTCTCGGCTTTCATCCCCTATTGAGATACAATGTATAAATGATCACTAAATGATCACTTGTCTCATATGTATAAATATATTTTATAATAGAGAATTTAGCAGACAGGGCATGATGCCCTTCAGCACCCTGGATCAGTTCACTTCTAGGCTCTTGTATAGAGAGTTCAGAGAAAACTCAATTACAAAACATCCTGTCGCAGGAAGAGGTTTGCACAACAAACTGAGAACAATACAAAGAAATTCACTCTTAAGTTGAGGTGCTGCACAAATAGAGGCTAATGGGTTTTTGGTTTGAAATTATGGGATTAAAAAGAAATCTCCAGTATTGCTTCTGATTTCAGGATCAGTTCAGCTTGATTTAAAAAAGAAAAAAAAAAAAGACAAGCAGTGGAACTGTTTTCTCTTTAAAATTAACATTCTTTAATATAAAGAGGCACTCTTAGTGCCTGGGGTCATGAATTTCAGCTGCAAAAAGGAGAAACTGATTTCAATTAGGAAATGATTTTGACTTTAAAAGTTGACTGTAAAAAACTTTAGAAAGTTATCTGAAGTATATATATTTTTAAAAGCATACGTTTTAAAGTATGCACAATTTTGTTGTGAAAAAATCTCTTCCTGTTTATTTGCAGTTTCAGGGATTCCTGAATTTATAGATCAAAAATAATTTTCCGTTTGCTTGAAAACACTTTCCTGTCCCATATCTGTACTGTGGAGACACAGACTGAACTAGTCTATTTTGTGAATTGCTCCCCAACATGAAAGCTTAAGGATAGGGATTTAAATATCAGCAGTTATTCATCACAAACAGAAATATTCAGTAAATGTGCCTATCTAGTGAAGCTGGATATTCCATTCCATAGGGAAAAGACTGAAAGCTTCAAGGACACAAATAGCTGTTCCATAAGGTATTTGATTATTGGCCTCTCCAGCCTGAAGGAACTGAATCCTAATAAAAAGGGCTGAGCTGGTAGCAAGAGTCAAGTTACCCTTTTAGTGAGGAGCCAAGGGCCAGGATTAAAAAGTTCACTTGTAGCAGGCAAAGTTTTCAGTCTTGTCTGACTGCAGAATGTCTCTGTTTTAACTAGCAAAGTTTAATAATGCATTTAAAGATAAAGACTTGAAAAATGAAAAAGAAAAAAACTGTTTTTGGAAAACTTTCCTTTCTTTGTCCACTATCTCACTCCTCTCTGATTTCCGCCACCAACTCCAGGCTTCCTCCCACCTTTGAATTGCAGTCTTTTGTACTCTTCAAGAATCTTCACATTTTAAAAATGGATTTAATCCCCTGTTAAGTGTTTTTGGAAACAACATAGCATACTGTACACAGAGTACAATACATATTTTAAGAGAGAGGCTTGATAAAGGCAGGTGTCAAATTGGGGAAAAAAGGTGATAGTATTCTTCTAATGCCCATTCACAGGAGTCAGCAAAATAAAAGACTTGACAATAGATTGTGCAGATATTCAGAATAAGATTATGTATTCTCTTTGGGCTATTTGAATTTGACTCTTACTTTAGTGGGGTTTGAACATGCTCATGGCCTCTGCTTGTCTCTTTAGGCATGGCTCTTGCCTGACTGAGGAGAAAATAAAAAAGTGGTAGTATCTTCCAGTGTTTCCTACATCTGGCACTAAATGAATGATATTCTCAGGAAATTATACAGATTTGTTGGTTCTTCCTCTCCTTTCTCACATGGAGAACCAAATATTTAACGATACTGAAATTTCAGGCTATCATCAATGGACAGCTGAGTTAATTTTTCACTGATGCCATGCCTACTCTAGACTTCTAGGCCTTCTCTTCACTAGGAAGAATGGTGTGTTCTTACTTTGAATTAGTTAAAATGTGGTTATTAACATGATAAAATTCTTGTGAAGAAAAGGCACTTGAAGTTTTAAATTCTTCCACTGTCTTTACCTTGACCTGCTAATGTGTAAAAACCATAAAAACTACTCTTGTCTTCACTAGGATCATACCTCTTGTTTGAAACCAGAGTTAGGTAATAAGAGGTAAGAAGAGCGCATGTATTTTCCCAGTAAGGTCATAACAAGTGCTAGCTAACGTGGGGTTTCACCATGTGTGAGCAACACATCTTTAAATCCTAGAATAGATATGGACATAGTTTCCTGCATCCATTAGACTTGGTTCACATTTTTTAGATGTCATTCACAACTATAACAACTAGAGACTTTATTATTTTATTTTATGAAAGCAGAGATTCTGGTTAATAAGATAGCACTTACAGAAAGATGCAAGTACTCCAGATCCCCATGCACCAGCTCAGTCCAAGCCCTGGATAAAAGTGTCTGGAAAAAAAATGCAAATTCTGAAAAATATTATGCTGACCCATTTGCTGTGGTGTTTTTGTGTCAATCATTTACAGTCTTTGTTGTCCAGGATTTGTAAGTATTTCACAATCATTAGGGAGCAAATCACTGAGTCTGATCCTTGGCTTGTTTTATTATGTACATCTCTTTGCCCATAGAAACAACAAAAACGAAGATTATACTCCTATCAGTAAGGGAAAATCTTAACTCTGAGAACAATATTCTGTTCCTCAGTCAGTGGGTAACAAGTTACAGAGTTCATATGTTATGATGGAAATCATTGCTACTCTTGTAGTTCAGTGGACGGTGACTCATTGGAATTTAAAAATATCCAAAATCCAATAGTACTGTACATCAAAATCTAGTACACAGTAATATAGAGCTTGTAACAGGATGAGTGACTGACAGTTTATTCCCATGTTCCATTTGAACTAGAATCTTGATAATTTGTCTATGCGTTCATTATGGGCACCTGAGTGAAGGGAAAGAAATCACATATTTTTATTTATTTATATCATTATATTTATCATATCATATCAATTTTATATAATAGGATAAAAGGGCTATCTATCTAACAATTCATAAAATTGATTCATTCATTGGTGCTTAATGTTGAGTAGATATTGACTAAATAATTATATGTACTGGATTTTTAGCCAAGAAGATTCTTTAAGGAAAGTCAGTACTCAGCATACGCTGACACTGATACCCATTTTCATGGACTGTTATCAACTGGACAGCTAAACAGCTGTTCAAATTTATTCTACAGATCAGGTTTTGCTGTCAGTGACATTGGTGTAAATTTAAAATAACTGGGACCAGAATCTGGACTTGTAGCCTCAAAGCAATTCAGCCCAGTATAGCAGGCCAGGCAAGGCCTGTGGAATACTTAAATCTTCCTTAAAACCTCAAAATAGTGCAAGGTCATTTCAAAGAATTATTTTGGAAGTGGTTGGTATGTAGAAGACTGAAAGCTTGATTCTGCTGATCTAAAGCTGTGTGACGCCATTCACTTAAGTGGAGTTACTCCTACTTCTTACAGGTGAAAGTGAGATCAGATTCTAAACCTCTAAATATGAATGACTGATTCAACAAAATGCATGAAGCAGTGACTGATTAATTAACTGAATGACTCAGCATATCATTGTTTGCTCTGTAATCATTTTTATGCATGAGTGACTCACTGTGTTATTACATGCATATGAATGCATGGGGGGGTCAGGGTCAATGCTGAATAATCCATGCCTTTGTGTGGTCCTTCTATCATCTGATTGAACTAATGTGCAAGTATTTGGAATACCTTAATATGTAAAATATGGCTAGTTTGGGTATATAATTCAGAAATAAAGCCAAAGACTGTAAGACATTGGGTCGAAGTCTGCTCTTAGTTATACACATTTAACCCTGAAATGTGTAATAAGGGGCACATTTATCCTGTTCAGTCAGTCAGATACCTCCATATTTGGTTATGATGCTCCAAAGAGGCTCAGAAGCACAAGATACTCCTTCCAAATTTAGCTGTAACTGACATGACTTAAAACAGATTATTCTACTGCAAACCTAATAGTCAAACCTAAAGAGAAGAAATATAAAAAAGAGAAGACAATGAACCCACTTTTTAACTAACAAGATTTTGGCCATGGTCTGACATCAGTGTATTTGTTTCCAAAGTACATACTAAGCTTAGCAATACTTATCATATTCTAAATGCTTACTGCTTAGTCTTTCCTAAATTCTACTATATTTGTTTATCTGCTGTTCTATTTCTTAGATGCTTTCATGCAAATGCAAAAAAAAAAAAAAAGAACAGAAATAATGAATGTATGAAAATCCATTCAAATCAAAGGAATACAAAATTATATGTGGAGATGGAGAACTGGTTTATTTTTATGAAAGTGTGTCTGATTTAGTTTCTCTTCTTACTTTGTATCGTTACCTGCCAGATGCAAAGAGGTTATTTGCATTGTCGAAACAAGACACTCAATGCAGTGAATGAGAAGTCACTGAACACAAATGGTGGGATTTATCAGGAATAAACATCAGTAGGGCTTAATTAATGCAACCTCCTATACAGGTTAGCAAGTCAGTAGAAGTACCACCCTTGGGGGAAATTGCATATACTGCTTTTCACCAAATTCAAAAGGTTCCACGAACACAGAACTATGAACTGCATAAAGTGAACAACCTGATATGAAGAAGGGGTCACTCTCATTAGATCCAAGAACCGATAAGAGAGTGTAACCAGGAACAGATCCTGATGAGATGGTTTGAAACATTTTGAAATCTGCCATGGTCTCCATGTGGAAGATGGGTGAAATCTGATTAGACAGGCATGCATGTAAGCTTTTTACTGTTTTCAGTACATGTGGTTTTTGTAATCCTTTTGATGTAAATTAATACTTGGTTTTATGAAGGTTGGCTGGTTACTGGTAAATCATCTCATAGCTCCTGGGCGGTAACAGGACAGCAAAAGCTGGACTAAACTAAGGCTTGCTAAATGTGATCACGGTGAGTTGTAGGAGGAAACTGCAGACTAAATACCCAGGGTGGAAGGAGAAGCATGTGAGTTCTTGCCCTGAGAAAGATGCTTAGAAGCCCAAAACCTTTTTTGGTTTGCCCTAAAAGACAGAACCATAGGACCTAATTAAGCCAGCTGCTTCATCAAGGGCTTATTCACCTGCTCACCCACCAATGTGATTTATGCCATCATGTGCCAGAAATGCACCTATCCCTTATAATTAGAGAAACAGGACAGTCTCTGCACAAAAGAATAAATGGACACAAATCTGACATCAGAAATAAGAAAACATTAAAAAACCAATAGGGGAACACTTCAGTCTTCCTGATCACTCCATTAATGATCTGTTAATAGCTGCACTCAGGCAAATGGATAACAAATCAAAGTTTCAAAGAGAAACTGCATAATTGGAATTCATATGTAGATTTGACTCAGTCAACTGAGGGCTGAACAGAGACTATGGGTTTTTTCCCCATTACAAGTAATTTTGCTTTCTTTCCCTTCCCCCATGCCTCCGTCTGATATGCTGTTCTCTACTGTTTGAATCTGAACACCGCTTTGATTTGCTGCAACAGTCTGACCTGACCCTATGACTTATATTCCCCTGCATTTGCTTTGCTCCCGTTCTCTAAGTTCCCCATCTTCAAGCATCTGACAAAGTAGGATTTTCTCCCACAGAAGCTCATGCGATAAATAAATTAGCTAGTCTTTAAAAGTGCTACTAGACTCCTTGTTTGTTTTTGTCAAGGAGGTGGTGACAGATATGCAAGTGTCATGCAATATCCTGGACAAACTTTACTGAATTAAGTTTAACTTTTTAGAAATTTGTGTAGATTATCTTATGGTTTTTAAAATGTTTTCTCTGTAATGCATTCATTTTAAGAATAAATGATTGTTTATTAAGTGTTGCCTGGTAGCTTCACTGTGACAGTTGCACTGTGTACCATCTCTGAGGAGAGTTGTGAAGCAGACCTGCTTTGCTTAGGTATCTGTCTTTTGCTGCAGAGGTCACAATGTAGTCAGAGAAGACATCAGTGTGGAAATACCCTAATTAAAAGGGAGAGAGACCCAGAAGACGCAACAACTGGGAAGCCAGGAGCTGGATCACAGAGGGGGAAAAAAGGTGCTGTTGCCCTGTACTGTGGTCAGAAAGTACAGTGATCTCAGGAACTGTGACACTTTACTTCTCTATGGAACATACTTCACATTGGTCCCACACAGACCCACTGGCCTTGTCTGCACTTATCCTTTTTCTGAAAAATATTCCCACCATTGCTGTTGGTGGTAGTAATGTTGGGAACACTTTTGTAGGCAAGGAATTATTCCTCACCAGCTTTTTAAGGACCATGATGCCTAGTACTGCTTAGTTTGTAGGGCATCTTTTTATTACTGTAAATTATTCTAGACTGAGGTTATGGGAAACAGCTACATGTTAAATATTTTACATCTGCTTCATTTCAAATTTTCTTCTTTAAGCTGGATACTCCAGTACAAGAATTTTCTGGTCTTAAGCCAGTATATTTCTTCTGTCTCTTCCAGAATGTTTGAGTAAATTGAGCAGCTGAAAATGGTTTATTTTTCTTTGTATCTTATGATATGACAACATTTTGTCAGTCTCAGAAAAGTAGGGATCTTGAACTTTGCATGTCCTCTAAGTCTGCGATGGCAAATCACCAGAAAAGGTTCAGGATTTGGCAAACAAAATGCAATTTAGCAAAATACTATTGTTCTTGATATGCCACCATTTCTACAAGTGGATTTGATCTTGATTTTTGTTATGTAAGGTTCTTATATGCAAAAAGATGTTAGACACACAACAAGGTGGCCAAAAGGAAAAGAACTAAGAACCAGCCAGACTGGTTTTACCTACATCTATTGCTATAGCAACCCACCATCTATTACTAAGGCAACCAATACACTACACTTTTGGATGCCTTCATTTATGCTGCTAACTTTGGAGGGAGGAACTCTTGTGAATACTGATATTTAGGGCTATCTGACTGTATAGGCAAAATTTATCCTTAGTGTTTGCGTAAGATTAGATCCAAATTTAAACCTTATGGCTTGTGCTTTCATCTCTTCTGATGAATACCTTTTAGTTTCCTTACTACTGGTAAATACAGGATGAAATTTTACTAAATATAAAGAAAAAAACTGACTAGTACTGTAGATAAAGTACAATGCTACTGAGAATTGTCCACTTAAAAATGTATTTCCACTGATTTTAGAGAAGTAGAGATTATTCATCTCTGTTTTTTATTGATTGGTAAACAACAGGGAATGTTCTCTGATTTACCTCAGTTAACATGTATACATTGGCTATTATCTCTTCAATAAATACATATGTGCTACTATTTGATAGGATTCATATTTACCTGCCATAGAATTGGCCATCTTATTAACTCTTAGGCTATGTTCACAAGTAAACTCTTATTTCAAAATAAGTTATTTTGAAATATTTTGAAATAAAATCCTTATTTTAAAATAACTTAAATCAAAATAAGCAAATATTAAATCGAAATAAGGGAAAACCTCAAAGTGAAATAGCATGTTCAGACACAGGACTTGCTATTTCGCTTCAGGAGAGGGACAGCACGGGAGGTGTGGCAACATGGCCCCCTTGCTGGGCCATCCCCCCACCCTATATATACAAAAAGGAAGGCATCCTGGGAAGGAGACAGGCAAAAGTGTTATTTCAAAATAACCATTATTCTGAAATAACACATCCAAACGGCATTGTTTCAAAACAACCATTTCGAAACAATGGCTATTTCACTTTCAGGTGAGGTTTTACTGTTCTGAAATTATAGACATTATTTTGAAATGATGGGGTCCCATCATTTCGAAATAAAGAAGCATTGTTCAGACATGACAACTTTTATTTCGGAACAACAGTCATTGTTTTGAAATTAAAGCCTCGTGTGGACGTAACCTTAATGGTTGAAGAATAATCAACAGTCTTCTGAGAGACAAGGCTCCAGACAACCAATTCTAAAATTGCTGGATAGTGAAGATCAGAAAGCATTAAAATGATATTTACCCTAGGGTTTTTTTTTAAATCATTCATTCATACTACTCTGCCCCAGTCTAGTTCTGTGGTTTACAGTTAGTTGTTGAGATTCTGGAGCAAGGTAAACATGGTGTAGCAATTGGAGAACAGGATTAGGAGTTGGGAGCAACCTTCGGTTCTTCTACCGACTATGTGAGGTCTGGCAACTAACTTTCCCGTGCCTCCATTCCCCATTTTAAAAATGTTTTTTAAAAAATTTCATTTCACTGCAAAATATCATTCTTTGAGAAACATCTGCTGTCATAGTAAATTAGAATTGTTATTACATGTAAAATAACAACATGACCAAGCAAGACCATTATATATTTGAAAGCTGAATGATATATTGGATTAGAGTGGCAAAAGACATAATAGATTGTAAAACATGCCGCATTTGTTCTCCTTGGTGGCCAAAAATTTAGAGAGAAAAACCTACCCACAGCTGGATCAGCTAATGTAGCTCTTCAGATAAGAGAGGGCAATCTGCCATGTCTGTAAAACTACGCTGCAAGCAAATGTTTGTATTTGTGTAATACTTACAGATCCAGCTGTAAGTGATGCTGGAAAAACATCATAGGTGGTGTAACTTGCTTAAATACACTCAGTGTGTGCTACTAACACATTGCAGTCACTTGCCTGAAATGTTTTTATTAGAATCTAGTTTAACAAAAAATGTGAAAAATTTGTAAATGTCAATGTGAATTAATTTTGTATCTGAGTTTTCCCTCACAGCTGTTTTTATATGATAAGAGAATCTTTGAATGTTTCTGTGTCTGGGGACTAAATCATTTGGATGGTTGGTAGTGGGTTATTCAGTTGCTGTTCATAAGCGTGGCACACAATGTTGATAATAAGGAAGAAGTGCTAGCATCTGGCAGCTATCTATTGTCTTATATGACATCAACCCAATTCTACCTCAGCTGCAATTAGCTAGCATTTATTGGCATTCCAAGAGGCGAGGCCCAAAGGCCTAGAGACTTTCTCTACACAGGAGTGGCACTTATAAAATTCAGATGAAACATTGGTGTGGCAGTATTCAGTAGTCTCGTATTAATGCTGTTTATGCTATATATGAATAGAATTTGTTTTTTTAGCACTGTTTATCAGTTACTTTTCCTGTTTGTTGTGCTACGTTTTACTGAGAAACCACGTGGAGCCAAATCTGAAGGTAAATAGAGACTTCATTAAATTTGAAACTCAAGTTACACATCAAGGACTCTTGCAGTTCAAAGATACCTCATAAGCCATAGAGGAAGAACATGTAATTATCCCGATGTACCCAAGCCAGCATATGGAGGATACCACATAAAAAGTACAAAATTAACTTAATTATACTTGGTACGTTGAGGACTTTGTTTTTCTCTTTTTAAAATACACTAGGAAATTACATACAAAAATAAATAAGCAAAAGCCTACATTCATGCCAAGTTACAGTTAGGAAATGCAAAAGTTAATGCTTCTATGACAACTTTACACACTGCATAGAGACAGTCTTTTCCATTCCTGTTTTTTCTTGTTAAATGTATTACATGTTGGCACTTACCTCAAATTCCAAGTACTCCACAATTTTTAAAACAAAGTTTTAACATCTCTCACAAACTTATTGAACTGCATGTTCTTATTATGGAAACTAAAATTAGAACACCATATAACAGTAAACTAAAGCTAAATAAATCAGTTGCTATATTTGTGTCACTTGATGTGTGCCATAAAATATACTAGATATTCCTTGCATTTCCTGGCTTTTGACATTCTATGTTATTGAATTCCAGACTCACTAGAATCTGTGGCATTTGTTTCAAATGTGCCTGACATTGGTTAATAGTCCCCAGGGAACAACACCCAGGAAGTTATTAATCAAAAAGAGAATTCCCAGTGTCCATCATTAAATAGTTGCTATATTTATATATTTTTAAGTGACTAAAATTCTTGAATTAACATTAAATTTTCAATAAACATTTATTGGCATTTCATATGCCATAGTTTGAACAAGCTTGCATATAAGGGAAGATACAAAAAAAAGTTCTAGGGCCATATTCACCTTTGATTTAAGTGGTACCAAAACTGAATTTGGTTCCAGACCTTTTATACTTTGCCTGATATATAAGAGAGTTAGGACTAAACTCATATGATCCAGTACAGTAATAATCAAGGGACCTTCATCTACATTAAATATTTTTTAATGGAGAAATACTTAAACAGAATTTAATTCTATTGTTCTGCATTCAAGACAGAATAATAAATTAGGCTGCAAAGACTAATAAATAACAAGTAAAGAAAATATGTTGCTGTGATAACCATGTAAGAATTAGAAGTACTGGCTAATTATTCAACTTGATTTCCTGGGCATACCCATCTGACTCAAATAAGGGTTACAAAGGATCAGACAAGTCAGTGTCCTTGGGGTTCAGTGGTTACTATTATATCTAAGATAAAAAAATTTGATAATTTCACTTGCTATCGCAGTCCTTAAGCCAGAAGTCTCAAACTCAAATCACCACAAGGGCCGCATGAGGACTGGTACATCAGCCTGAGGGCTGCACCACTGAAACCTTTTCATACAACACTATTGCAAATATTTGTAACAGTAGTGTTGTTGCAGGCCGCAGGAAATAGCTTTAGGTGCTACATGCAGACCCCGGGCTGTGTGTTTGAGACCCCTACCTTTTTAAACAAAGTGCCAGCTTTTAAATGACACTGCAATAAATAAAAGTGTCCACAGAATTATTATATTTCAAATTAATTCCACATCTTAAACTTTGTAGGTATATCTCTAGGGCTGGTTGAATAATGGGAAAAGTGATTTGTGAATACAAGTGGTTAGCATGGTCAGCTGTTTTTTTTGTGAGATTATAATTCTTTGTTCATAGCTAATGGATGTTTGTAAAAATGTTTGCAAACCTTAACATTTCCCAAATTATTACTCACCTGAAAATTTGTGCCAGAAGTAAATTAATCAGTATACCGGTATATGTGACATTCTCTTGTTTAAAAAGATTAAATCATCCCATAAGAAAGCATAAATTCTGCCATGGCCGCACTCTATGATCACAACCCTCACTAGTTCTACTCTTAATAATAATTATCCTCTACCTAAGAGGCAAAATTTGTAACTATAGGAGATACAGCTTTCTTAGGAAATGTCCACAGGATAGACTGTGGAATTAGCTCCCACAGCAGCTACAGCAAACCAATTCAAATGCAGGGTGCGTTTTTGCAATCTTATTTTCACTATGGAAAAAATCCCATAACACCTGAATTTATTTAAAAAAACCCAAACAAACTAAACCAACACTCTCACACTATCACCACAAGTTTTCCTGACAATGACAAGACTGAGGGGATAGAGGTCTAACTTTAATTCCTTTGTCCAATTTTCTGATTCTAGATGGAAAGTACTCAGCTACATGCTGATGAGCACAATATAAGAAACTGTCTATGGTAAACTGAGAAAACACCCACACATGGATAATTGTTGATAAAATACTAAGAATAAAAAATAGAACAACAACAGTTACAGTTTATTAATGCAAACAAGAATAATTAGTTATGACTGAGAAAATGCAGGTGTATGTTAAACTAATATACTGTATTAGGCCAAATCATATAAACCCTTACTGCTAGGCATAGTGCATCCTTTAGGAGTTTAAAATTCTAGGTTTCTTTTCCTGTTTCCTGATCATTTAAAATTCTGTTTGTGAAAGAGAGAGAAGATGAGGGCAAGAGAGGATCTGTTCTGGAAACTATCACAAACTGGTTTTGTTTGGTGGATTTTGGTGGGGGGGGGGGTTTCACGTGTAAAGCAAGCATAACTTCAATATTTCTTTTTTTTTCTTTAAACTTTCAACAGGACTACATAGCAGGCTATGAAAACAATTGAAGGACCTGAACCCACCCAAAATGGCCATTTTCTAGTCTCTTGAACTACATTCTATTTGTGAGTTTGAGTTCATTAATGTCACAACATGTCTGCAGCTGCATTGCAGCTATGCCCTTGTGGTGTAGATGATTCCTATATTAATGGAAAGGGTTTTTCCACTGATGATGGTAATTCACCTCATCAAAAGGCAGTAACTAAGTCTGTTGACCAATCACATCTACACCAAAAGTTAGGTTGGCTTACCAACAGCTCTTAAGTGTGTTAATTTTTCACACTCCTGAGTGATACAACTAAACAGAGCCAGAACTACAGCAGGGCCAATGGGACATTGTCCCAGGAACACCAGGGTGGCTCAATGGAGCCGCTCTATTAAAAGGTGGTTTTCGCGGTACTGGCTGCAAGCGCCACTAATTGCAAGGGGTGCGTTCCAGTCAGAATACGCGTTGGGCGGCAAAACAGAGCATTACAGCTCTGTAATTAAATCAGTATAAATGTTAAGTGTGGATCTAGAGTCAGACGTAACACCAAGCTGTGATCCTACCTTTCAATCTGCAATGGTCCGTTGTGAGACGTAACATATGGCAAAGATTCAGAATGGGGAAAATGCAAAACTTTAGTCAAAGCAGGGAAGATAATGTGATTCCCTCTCTAAGTGTGACTCTTTTGTAGCCTTAGTTACCTGATTTTTCCTTCTGATCTAAGTAATTTTTCAGAAATAAAAGTGAGGGGACACTAAATACATTTAATATGTCATTTGTGGCTAATGAATAATGTTCTTTGAAATTAAAGACATTTGAGAAGTATGGTGTGAGGACTTGAAGGTTGTGACATTATCCTAGCAGAACTGTGGACTCTGGGTTCCTACTTAGCAGTTAGAGGAAAACTGGCTTCATGAAATGGAAATTGCTTTTGATTGTCTAGGGGTACCCCTATAGGATTTCTGCTGAATTCAGTGGGCGTTTCTTGTGCAGAGTGATTACAATATTGGACATTTGCTTCAGACAGGGGCGTTGCTGGATAGCAAAAAGATCCGGGGCACAGGCCCACAGGCTCCACCTGTGCTAGACCCTGCCCCTGTTATGGGTCCGCCCCCAATAGGCCACACCCACAACAGACACCCCCCCCCCATTACCCAACAGGCCCTACCCCTATCCTGGGCCCCACTTGAAACTGGAATTCACATGAAGTATTTGAAGTGGGGAAGTTCCACATGAAATAGAAATTTTGGAAACATGGAGATGTGATGTTTCTGAAAGGAAAAATAGTCCCTAGGGCCATGCCAGCTGATGACTAAAATTGAAGCTGTCAGCTTCTAGCCAGCAGCTGTCTAGGCACCAATGCAGTCTGACCATGTCAATGTCCATGGATTATCCTGGTCCAGAGTGTTTAGCCTCTGTACCACTCTCCCACCACACAGAGGCCCCATGCCATGCTGTGATACAACTCCTCCTTCATACCCCTCTGCTCATTTTAGTTTTAATGCAATCATTCTCCTCCAGTGTTCCCTACAAATGAATCAAGGTGCTGGCAGTATCCTCTTAAAAGCTCACTGACCATGTGAGGAGGACGTATAAAAATTCTCCTCCTCTGACAAGGCATATCTTTCCCTATCTCCTATAGGTTTCTGTTGCTAAACATCAGGAGTCATGGAGATCAGAAAATAGGATTGGGAGGGTGGGTGGTGCATGAGACCATCCCTGGGACTTCTGGTCAACTTCTTTAGGGTCTCCAGGTACTGGAAAAGTGGGTGGCATCTAGGAGCCCAGATGAGAGATGACACGCTGCTAACCCATGCTGAAGACACCTACCACTGCAGTTCTCAAGCTTTTAAAATAGAGCCCACGCCTCTCCTGAACTTTGCTGTAATGCTTGCCCTCCACTTTGAGTGGCAGCATGAGATTGTGGAGTAGGGAAGTGGAAGGATGGTAGCACAGCAGCTGCAATTCGCCATGCTGGGCTGCTTATAACACAGGGCAAGACATTTAAAAAGGCTCTGACCCTCTCAGCTTCTAGGTGTATGCAACCCAGGTAGGGGAAGTTGGGGAGCTCATGAGGCAAGCAGGCAGGCTGGCTGGAGCTGCCAGTGCAGTGCTATAAGCAGGGTCACAACAAACTGGCTGACCCAGCCAGGCTGCCTGCCTTCTGCCTCCCCAGCAAATAGCCAAAGAGAGGACAACAAAGTGAACTGAGAAGCAGAGAAGCCTCCTGCATTTCTCCCACCCTGCCCTTAGCTCCTGCCAGACTCCCAATCCCCCTTCTGGGGAAACAAAGCAGAGAGGATTTAGCAGCAAAAACTAAGTAAGCCCACTCTTACAGGAAAGAGCGAGTCCAAACCAAAAATACAGCATTATTGGGATCACTCTATCCAATGCAAGACAGACAACATTACAGGAATTCACAATGAAGTACAACAATTGTAAAACAAGAAAGGCACATTCAAAGACTAACAAGTTTGTTTATTGCTCGAGCTTTTGTGGGTGAAATCCCACTTTGTCAGACACTTGAAAATGGTTTCCAAATAGGATTTCGCTCGTGTGATAAATAAATGTGTCACTCTTGAAAAGTACCACAGGACTCTTTTCTATTTTTACTGGATTAGACTAACATGGCTCCCCCCCCCCCGGAACTTTTCAGTAAAAGGATAGTTAACTTTGTGGCATGCTGCCTGATGTGTACTTATGTTGTGCAGTCATAGGAGGGCAAAACTAAAGAGCAGAATAAATAGTGATATTAAGTAGCGACATTATTGGTAGGTCAAGCCTTACTCATGATCTCCCAACAGAACTCTCAAATCTCAGGAATTTTTTCCCCAGGCCCAGTCTGCTAATATTTGCTCAGTCTTCTGTAGCCACAATCAGTGGTGGCTTTTGGGGTAGGCGAAGCAGGTGGCTTCCTAAGGCCACAAACAATAAGGGGCCCTGTCTTCAATCTCGTAGACAGAAATGAAAACAGAAAAATATAGAAATTTTTCCCATATAGCAGAGCTAGTAGGACTGGAAGCCTAAGCACTTTTCACTCTTGGTTCATCAAGGCAAGCTATCATTAGGATCTGTGCTTCATCTGAAATGCAGATTTCACCATTCTCTGCCCATCACCTTGACATTGACATGCTAAAAAGCAGGAGCAAGCAACAGACAGCACAATGACAGGAACTTTTACAGTGGCCTCAGCTTTTAATTCCTCAGTATGGCCATTTATTTTGCCATTTTTTAATTTTGTGAAATACTGCCCTTTTCTTTTTTACCTGTATTTTTGCATTTTCCTTTGACTTTGTGGAAATTTTTACTTTGACTTTTTTTTAGCTCAGGTTACCAGGTAGGTCCATATAGGCTGCTACATCTAAATACAGTGCTTTCCTTTGGCAACCCTAACCCTAACCCTAACCCTAACTCTCTAAGCCAGTTGGTTCCCAGCCTGTGGTCCAGGGACCCCCCAGAGGTCCACAGACGTATTGCAGGGGGTCTGCGGAGCCTCTCCCTACCCAGGGCTGGAATCCAGCCACAGCCCTGATGCTCCCTGCCAGGGCTGCCTCTCCCCATCTGTGACTGTATCCTGGCAGGGGGATGGAGCCACAGCAGCTCCCCAGCAGGGGCAAGGGCAGGGGACCACAGCTGCTAGGGCTCAGCTCCCTGGTGGTGCGGGCAATGGTGGTGGCAGGGCTGCTCACCAGCTGTCCCACTGGTGTGGGCCAGAGTTTGCCCATGCAGGCCAGATTACATAAACAGCTGAGGGGGGTCCGCAAAGTTTTTTTTGTTACACAGGGGTCCCCAGCCTGAGAAAGGTTGGGAACCACTGTTCTAAGCTGATGATGCAGCTGAGCAAGTTCCCTGCTGATTCTCCAAGCCCCAATAGGCTTCTTCCCTGCTGCCCACTGGCTCCCCAATAACTTGTGCACCCATAACTTGTTCAGCTGGATCATCAGCTTAGAGAGAACACTGGGCAGTGTCATAATTTTTCTTTAATAAAATCATAAATTTCTAGCCCTCAGGCTAAAAAGTTGCAGAGAGAAGCAGAAAAACATGACCTGACTTTATCCTAAAGGCTCAAAGCCCAGAAGTCAGAGAAAATAGTTCCCCCCATTTATTATTTCTTTAAACATCTCTTTATTTTTAAGTGAGTTTCAATGATGTATTTAAGCCAGACTTGTGACTATGTTTGATGTTTAGGGTAGGCAATACTAAATGTGTCATGGTGATGTTCCATCAACCTCACAGCCAAGTGGACAGGAGCATCTGGATGTACTCTTTGTGGTTCTGGTTTTCTGTTCAAGATGGGCACACAATTTGACAAGTTTAATAATTTTTGTTAGATCAAGTTTTTGTTAAATTGAAAATTCAGAGAGAGGGAAGCTATTTTTGGATGATAAGAAATAAATTCAGGTCCTCTCTCACCTTAAGGCACTGGATTCCAATTGTCTAATGTATGTTATTTCCTTTATGCTGCCTGACTCTTTCCTCTTCCATCCTATTTTAATATATGTATTCACACATTCCTCATCACTTTGCAGGTGATCTAAGTAATGAAAGTCAGGTACTGTTTGAGGATGAGAGGAAGAAACAAGGGACTTTTGGCCTCCTCTCAGATACCCTGATGTAAATCAGAGGAGGAGTCTTGTGGCACTTTTAAAAGCTAACAAATAAATAAATGTGTTAGTCTTTAAAAGTGCCACAGGATTCCTTGTTTGTTTCCCTAAACTAGACCTGCATGGCCACAGTTGCTTTTCTCTTTGCCATGCTTTGGGACTGGTGGTGTGACTGCAATCAGTGACAATGGGGCTTATTTACAGTGCAGAAGGAAGGACAAAAAACTACTTTAATGTGTTGATTGATGGCCATTAACCCTAAAAACCCAGTATTTCCATATGAGTGCTAGCCTGGGGTCTTCTCTCTCAGGTGTAATAGATCATTATCTGCACAGAGAAGTTTGCTCAAAAAGACATCACTGAAGACTGAAAAGTCTTGTTAAATGTAGAAGGAAAAAAGTTCTTTAATATCTGAGAACGCTTTCTAGAGATGCTGATGTAAATTCAAAGAGAAGGTCCTGTTTTGTAAAGGTCGGGGATGTGACATTCTCCTGGCTTTGTCCCCCTTGGCTTGACTGAGGCTGGCTCCACAAGTTTTACCTCAACACTTGCCCTTTCTCTTCCCCTCAGGGAGCAGTTGTGGGAAGGTGGCTACTTAAGAGTTCCTGTAACCAAACGCTGCCTGTCCCAATTCCCTTCCCCCCACAGCTGGAAAAAGCTCCCTGCTTCCTTACTCCAGCCAGCTGCGTGGGATTCCCCCAAAAGCGTGAGGCCCCCCAAAGTGCAGGGCCCAGGGTGGTTGCCCCTCCTGCCCCCCCTTAAGGACGGCCCTGCCTCCAGCCCCCCCCAACTCCTACCTCCTCCATCCTGCAGCGAGAAGCCCCTGCCGGAGAAACTGCTTGTTTGAAAGTGGCTCCCTTCCTCCCTTGGCCCCTCGGCCGGTCACACACCTGGCTGCAGCACCTGGCGGGGGAGGGGAAGCTGCAGCTCCCAGTCCCAGAGCTCTGCCAGGGTCCCAGCTCCCAGCGCCACAACTGGGGGTCCAAAACAGACTCGGCGCTCCATGGGGGAGATTCGGGGCACGTGCCCCGGGTGCCCAGCGCCAGCGACGCCACTGGCTTCAGATCCTCAAAGGCATATATGCACTCACTCCTATTTAAATCAATGGGAATTAGGTGCTTCAATAACTTGGAGGATCTGTGCCTTTCTTGTTACTAATTAGAGCCAAAGTCTGTATGCCTTCATCTGTCTCTGTAACTTATTTGAAAGGCACCTATGTCATGTCACTATGATCTGCCTTTCTGTTTTCAGTCCTGTTTATCAAGTGTGCAACCCATCCATAAAATTTGTTCAGGGCTAAAGCTTGACATAGAAGGTCTCATCTTAGGAGAGCAATTTAATTTGATCATATGAATGTGAAAAAGAACATTGATAAGGTAAAAACATAAATGAAGACTGAGAGGTAATATGCCTCTACATTTGTATTTAAAGGCTGCAGAAGTTGAAGAAGTTTATCACCTCTCAAGATGTGGCAATTAAATTACATAATCCTTCATTCAATAACTGCTTAGATTTTTTCAGTAATTTTTTTCAGGCAATATTATGTATCAGTTGCTTTTAAAATGTGTTTTGAATGAAAAAATTGACTGAGATTTAAGGGTTAAACACACACACACACACACTTTTGGGGGGTACTTAGAAGAGATTTTTATACCATATGACTATTCAGTTTCATAACATCCTGCCACTGCTCTGGGTTATTGGCTAAATAAATCATCTTTATAAAGATTTATCTAGCTATATTCACATTAGGTGTTTAAACTGCTCTCAAGAAGATCTTTCAGTTTAACAAAGAAAATGTGTTTATAACATTTATAAAGAAATACAGCAGGTTTACTTAAGAATAATTTTTTGTTTTGTCAAGTGCACTTGTTTACCTTAATCACTTATTGCATATACCATTCCTATGCACATTCATGCACACTGTCACCAGGGAAGAATTGGAATGTAATTTTCATTATTAAAAATAAATAAGAATTAACCAATCCCAATCTTAAACTATTCACTACTGTTTTTTTAAATGTGTAGTTTTACTAGAGGAAATAGAAAAGTATACCCACAGGGAGCCTAATTCAGCAATCGTTTATTAAATGAGAAATCCAGTGAGTTGCTGTCACAATGCTTGTGAGAGTCAGGGTTGCAAGCAAAGCCTCAGAAGTACTGATATTCTTTATTGAGGTAATTATTTTATTGGATTCATTGTCCTTGGTTTTCAGTTGTTTCTGTTTTTTTTTTAAATATCTATTCATTTATTTATTTATTCATTTTGGAGTTCTACTCACAGATAGTTGAATCCTCAGAGATGTTTCAGTCATCCAAGACAAAATATTACCCTTTCAAACTTGCCTAGAGATCTATTTGAAGATGCTTAGAAGCTACTGTTCTGGGCTAGCTAATAATGAATGTACTTCAGCAAGTTCACAATTATGTACTTACCGGTACATAATGGTCTATAACAATCATCAAGGAACGAATGGCAATTACCTTATTACTAAATAGTCTATAAGCTTCTAAAAGAATGTAATTATATATCAAATAGATCCTAATGGCTTGGAAGACATGGGGCACGTCTACACGGCTCTTCTATTTCGAAATAACACTCGTTATTTCGAAATAAAAAAAATTAGTCTACACGACGTATCGATATTTCGAAAGGACGGACCTCGTCCTTTCGAAATAACGATTGTTATTTCGAAAAAGTTAAACCTACCCCCCCCCCGAAATAGCCGTTATTTTGAAACGGATGTTTCAAAATAACGGCTTTAGACCCGTTGTTTCGAAACAACACCGTTGTTTCGAAACAACGGTTCGAAACAGCAGTTCCATTGCCGTTATTTCGAAACATCCGTTTCAAAATAATGGCTGTTTCGATCCCGCGGTTTCCCTTATTTCGAAAGGGCTCCTTTCGAAACAAGGGTTTTATTTCGAAATCGGTCCTTTCGAAAGGACCGATTTCGAAATAAAGCTGTCTGTGTAGACGTGCCCTTAGAGTTACAACTGCTGTCAGTTCATTTTCCTGATGATTTTTAACACGTGCGCAAAGTTGCATGAAAGTACATCAGTTTACACTGAAATGCCGTATAGAGCAAGTATAGGGTGGTAAATACATTTTTTCTTAGATCTTGTGACTTAAGTTAGGCCCTTCCTGTTACCTTCACATACTTTTATTGTGACTATCACATAGTCCAAGGATAGCTGAGTCTTTATGCTTTAAAAGTCAGATTCAAATGTTATTTAAACTAGTTGAAATCTTATGAGGAAAGATTAAAAGAACTGACTTATTAAGGAAGACTGAAAGAATTGGTTCGTTTAGTCTGCAAAAGAAGAGATGGAGCCCTGGTCTACAGCTTGTGTATCTGCTGGTGACTTTCTAAGCTGCAGGGACACACTGGGGGGAAGCCAAACACAAATGGCTTGTGGTCGGATTTCAGCAACTCCTGTTAGGGGCCAGAAGTTGCTATGATGACTTTCAGAGTGCAGCAGCAAGTTCGTATTCGCTGCTAAATTGTGGCCAAAAGATTGCACTGGTGGCAGCAATTTTTCTGCTGTCAGTTTAGACTGGGGATCAGCAACATCTGTGGCTCACTGAGTGTCTCCTTCTGGCTCCCTGGAAGTCTCCTCCAGGGAGCCAGGTGTGCCTGGGGGCTCCCTGCTCACCCCCCCCATGCCCCCACAACTGCATGAGCTGGAACCAAATCAGCAGTTGCACCGTGGCTCCCTAGCACTGGCGGGTGGGGAGGGGGCGCTGGAGGCGCGTGATCCGTCCTTCCCTTCCTCCCTCCCTCCCTCTGCTGGTGGGTGGAATAGCGCTGCTCCACCTACCAGCCAGCCCTCCCTCCCAAAAGCGGCCAGTGGGGAGCTGGGCCCTGCGGAGGTGGGGGCCTGGTACGGCCCCTCCACAGAGTTCAGGCCGCTTCTACCTGGCCACTCCAGGACTAAGCGGGCCCGCTTGTACGGTTGCTGGGGCAGGAGGGGAGAATGGCTCTTCTCCCCTCCTGGGTTGCCAACCCCTGGTCTAGACATACCCAAAGAGGGGACATAACAGTTTTTAAGTACCTAAAAGGTTGTTACAAGGAGGAGGGAGAAAAATTATTCTCCTCAGCCACCAATAATAGGACAAGAAGCAATGGGTTTAAATTACGGCAAGAGAAATTTAAGTTGGACATTAGGAAAAATTCCTCACTGTTAGGGTGATTAACTACTGACATAAGTTGCCTAGGGAGGTTGTGGAATCTCCATCATGGGACGTTTTTAAGAGGTTAGACTTGTCAGGGATGGTTTAAGATGATCCTGCTTATGAGTACAGGGGACTGAACTCAATGACCTCTCATGGTCCCTTCCAGTTCCAAGATTCTGTGATTCTCTGCTTTGCTGGCCCTAAATTGTTTAATATTGAAGTTTAGTATAAAATACCACAGAACAAGTAGTTTTACAATACAAGATTTGTGTGTGGACACAATTCTCTTTTATTTTAAACCAAATTATATACAAGACACACAATCTAATATCTTAATGTGGTTCAGCAAAGCATTTAAATGCAGAACTTAAGTAGAGAACAAAATATATATGTGTCAGTATGTTTATGACCTCTGGAGTTTTGTCACTCAGTTCACAGCATAGGGCCTGGATTGGTTGATTTGTTCAATAAGGCCTGAATCTCCCTGGGGTTTCTCTGCTAAGAAAGCCTATTTACCCATTTGGGAAAAAAAAAGGAAAGAAAAGAAAAGAAAATATAACTCCTTCCACCCTACCACTAACCCACATATGTGCCTGGAATGTGAAATCATCCATCTTGTGCTATGAAAGTGACTAGGACAACAAAGTAGAGCACAAAGGCTATGTCCACACACAAAAGCTTAGTTAGGACTTTTAGCCCAAATTAAGTAGTCTGAAATTAGTTCAAACTAGCCACACTTTTGTTTGTTCAAACTAACTTTTCAGTTAAAACTAGCCATGCTTTTTTTAGTTTGAACTAAAAAAAGTGTGGCTAGTTTGAACTAAAAGACCATGCTTAGTTCGAAATAACTGCTAGTTTGAACTTATTTAGTTCAAACTAGCATGTCTCCATTGAGCTAGTTTGAACCAAATATGCAAATTAGTTCCAACTAACTGTTTTTAGTTCAAACTAGGCAAAGCCTAATTTACACAGGGTTCAAATTAGTTCAGACTAAGCTTGCTTAGTCCGAACAAATTTGCTAACGTAGATGTAGCCAAAGTGTTGCATTCACAGCTGTATGTTACTGATTTTTTATTTTAAATACTGAAAGACTTAAAATGCTTTTCTTCTTTCACTCACAAGTCAGGCATAGGATTATGTATTTGTTTAACTAATCATTGCAACAGGTCTCATGTAAAATTACCTGCATGTAAGAGTATATGTATACGCACAAGCATATTTAACTACATAATCTGTCTGCTTTCTAATTTAGTATAAGGGCAAAAATATGTAATCCTTTCATTGACAGAAATGGAGACGTTGACTTACACTGCCAGTAAATTTGGCCCATTGAAAATAGTAGAGCACTAATATGTATTTTAAGTATGAATTTCACCCTAGTGCAAGGATCCTGCAAAAGTCTGTTTGACCACTTAAAGCTCAAGTTAGTGATATACAAGATTTTGTGCAACCATCTCAGGAGAATTTTATCGTATCAGTAAAGATTAAGAAATGAACTGAGACAGCTTGTAGTTGAGAAGCTCAGATTTTGTGGGGGGGTTTTATGTGAATTTAGTACACCTGGAAGATGCTAGAGGGTGAAGCTCTCCATCACAAAAATCTTAAATGCCTCAAAACAAACAAGGAGTGCTGTGGCACTTTTAAAGATAAAAAAAAATTATTTATTGCATGAACTTTCATGGGTATAGTCTCAGATGCGTGAAGAAAAGTACAGTATGCAGGTGACTATACAAACACAGTAAAGGGTAAATCACAAGGTCCTTCTCTGCTTTTATATATTCACCTACATGCTGTAGTTTCCATTTAAAAAAGTCAAGCATGAACAGCTGTCTACTATACTTCACATATTGCAGGTGTCAAATATGTAATTTCAGTAATTTCTTCTGATCAAAATCAGAACACAATTAAACTTCAGAAAAATAAAATCAGTCATTTTATATTAGTTGGTCGGGCCTCATTGGTTTCCTTTTATTGTCCACAGCAGAGGTCTCAAACTCAAATCACCACAGAGGCCTCATCAGGACTTGTACAGGGCCGCATGAGGACTTGTATGTTACCCCAAGGGCTGCACCACTGAAACCTTTGTATACACTGATATTGCAAATATCAGTAACAATAGTGTTGTTGTGGGCTGCAGGAAATAGCATGTGGCCCTCAGGCTGTGTGTTTGAGACCCCTGGTCTACAGGAAGGTAAAGTACTGTATTGTGGGGTATTGTAGATTATGTAGTATTTTTAAATGAGTGCAGGAAGTCAATTAAAATTATGAAATAGGAAAATAAAATGGACAAAAAACATAAAACATTGATGAAGTCAAAACATCAGGTTAAATGTATGTCAATGTTTATATTCTAAATTCCCATAGAACAGGCAATGTTAAGTAAATGCACTGATTTGAAAGCATGGAGATTTTGTTTTGAAAATTCATACTGCCACAAAACACTTAAATTTAAAATACTTGTATCATTAATGAACATGTTATATTATAAATAGTTACTATTTTATGTGTGCTTACAGTAAAAAAGTGATTACAAAAATGTTACCTTCCCACACAACACATCTGCTCTATCTCTTTGACTCTCACCCACTTGCTTTGCTGAGTCACGCACTGCAGAACCAGCATAGTTCATTTATGCTTGAGCTTGTGAATCATCAGCAGAATTGCTGGCTAAATGCTAATTGCAATATATTTATTACTTGTGGTGGTATATGAGGCAGAAATAATCCAGATTCATTTTCAGATCATAGACTACATTTCTAGCTGGTGACACAGTAGCTTCAAAGACAGACTGAGATACTTCACTCAGTTTTGGATGGAGAGAAATTTGGGGTGTAGCTTGCAGCACTTTCTTCTTTCCAGTAGTGGTGGGTTGAGCACCATTGCAATATGGATATGTGGTGCTTGCCTTCTTGAACACCACAAATTGCACATGTAGTTGTTAGGGAGAAGCAAATTGTATAAAGGCCTTCCAAACTCCTAAGGTGAGCAAAACCCTTGCCAACTCTATTTTGGCCTGAGGAAAACCAGAGTCAGTGTCTTAAAAGAGTTAAGAGAGTCCACCTGGCATAAATTCAGGGGAATAGAATCCTAGGAGTCCATTCTTCCCCACGACACTGGTGACCCCTACATAGAAAATCCAAAACCCTCTGTACCTGTTTTGATTTAACAGGAATTAAATTACTGAGCTGCAGTTAGTATCTATATAGAACCTCAGCTGTCAAAAGAAAATGGTCCAAATTTTTAAAGGAATGTGTTCTCTACCCTGATAAATATTAAGGTTCCATCGTAATCTATTGAGCCTCAGCCTTGACTTTCAATACTAAATTAATGTATTTACACACACACACACACACACACACACCCCACCCCATTTCAGGTAGACATTGTATATTACATTACTATGCTACTCTATAGCAGCATAGGATAACTATAATTAGTGTATAATGTATCAATATTTTATCTATGCTCTTTGACTCCAGAAAGCTGCTTACTAATTTTATTGCATTGTAATCCAGTGAACATCCCAAAGTTTTGGTCACTTTTCCCCCTGCCCCACTTCTACCAATCAAATATGATTATATAAATCAGCTTGAAAGTTGTGTCACTAGAAATACAGAGCACAAAATTGGGGTCACTATTAAAGAACTATTTACCTTTTCCTCTTTTTCTGTATTAGTATCCTTCATGACTCTTCTGCATACTCTGCTCTTCACCAGTTACCTTATCTTTCTTTACTTTTCCTGAATGTCTCCCTTCTTAATTTTCTTCCACTGCATGATTCACTATTTCTTTTTAATTATGCCTCCTTTTGCACTGTTACAGCTGCAAAACGACTGGGGAAACCTGAGCAATGCCTTGTTCACTGCACACAGATGCTAGACCCAAAGAGCCAGCTTACATGTGAAACTAGGGTCATATGATCTACGTTGTCACGTATTTAGAGATGGTTTTAAACTGCCAACTAGAAATCTAGGTCTGGATGGTTTTTTTTTCCCCAAATGTTTTGGTTTAGACCCCTCCCTAATTTCTTTGGCTTTTTAAAGAAAACACTGGGTATGTCCAAATAACACTGGTTAGTTTGAAATAAAAGAGATTAGGTCCACACGACGTATTCTTATTTTGAAATGACCGGCTCCATCATTTCAAAATAAGAGCCATCATTTTGAAATAGCTTAAACCTCCTTGAAATCAAAATGGCTGTTATTTCAAAATGGTTATTTCGAAATAACACTGTTCGGATGTGTCATTTCGAAATAACCATTATTTCGAAATAACATTTTTGCCCTGCTCCTTCCCAGGGTTCCTTCCTTTTAGCCTATATTGGGTGGGGGCATGGCCCAGGGAGGGAGCCATGTTGCCACACCTCCCATGGTGCCCTGCTCCTAAAGAGAAATAGCAAGTCCTGTGTTTGGACATGCTATTTTGCTTGGAGCTTTTCCCTTAATTCGAATTATCTTATTTTGAAAGAAAAAATTATATAATAAAAACTTATTTTGAAATAACGATGTATGTGTAGACATAGCCACTGTGTAATAAATCTTTTGGAAAAAAGCAGGAGATAGGCCATGAAAAGACATTAAAGGAATATTACAGCTCTAACTTAAAATAGAAGGCCATGATATACAATGGTAAGAATGAAGATCTTTTCTTAAATCACACTGCTGTTTCTTATTTGCTTTATGCTTTTTAGAAGTCTACAGTTAGTAAGAGATCACCCTCTACTTCAAAGCCTAGGCAAGAGTTGGGAGAATAGTTTTTGTAGTTTTGTATTCAAAGCACAGTATACTTACTTATATTTAAAGAAAATTAATCTGGAGTATTTCATCGTTGTTACCTTTTCTGAATTGGTATGAATCATATAATAGTCTCTCTGGCATACCTTCATTCTTAGAATGACTGAACAGCTACTGTCCAAACTCTGCACTACGGTGAAACTTTAAGCTGGTTTTACTTTCCTATTTAAATATTCATTGCCCACAAAGCAATATTAGATAAATGAAGTTCAAAATATGCTAGGAATTTTATATCCTTTTGAAGGGGCATGAGTCAGCAGACTCCATTTTGGGTCCTGAGACACCATTTCAGGGACCCAGGGTAGTCACATCTCACCTGTCCTCACCATCTCCAGGTCAGTCACATGGGCCCAGATGCACCATATTAGGAAATGACCCTTCCCTGACCCAGGTGAGGTGACCAGCCATATAAGGTATACAGCCCCCGACCCTGAATTATGATTGGCTCTGTGCCTGCCTTACCCCTTTTCTGTAGACTGTACTATAAAACCCACGGTATTGTACTCCTCTGGGAGCTAGCTCCACAAGATCTCTGTAAGGTAATAAAGCATATATGCATTTGTGACCTCCTCTGTCTGTGTGTGTCTTGGGACCACTTGGACCGACTCGGGGACTACCAGAGCTTTGTGCTCTAACAATTGGGGGCTCGTCCGGGATTCCAAGGCGAGAGCTGCGAGAAGCCAAACACCCACAGCCGGCAAACAGTCCTGTTTTGGGACCACTGGGTCTTTTGCTTCTCCTGGCCGGTAGCTAAGGGTCCCAGCTGGAAAAACTGATTTCCCGAGCAGAGGACGTCACTGGGGAACAGGTAAGACAGGGTGAGCCTGACTGGCAAATAGCCCTTGAACCTGAAAAGGGGGATTTTTGTTGTTGGGGTTCTGAGCAAGAGGGGGTGAGCTGACGAGCGAGAGCCCCTGAGCCGAACCTGGGGGATTTTTATTGAGGTTCTGAGCAAGAGGGGGTGAGCTGACGAGCGAGAGCCCCTGAGCCGAACCTGGGGGAGGGGGGTTTATTGCTTTTATTGAGGTTCCATGCAAGAGAGGGTGAGCTGATGAGCGAGAGCCCTTGAGCCCGAACCTGGGGGACTTTTAAGGTATCAGCAAGAGAGGGTGAGTCGACGGACAAGAGCCCTTGAGCCTGAACCTGGGGGGTGGGGAAGGTCGTTTTTGAACTTCGAGTAAGAGGGGGTGAGCTGACGGGCGAGAGCCCCTGAACTTGAAAGTCTGTATCACGATCTCATTATGGGTCAGAGGGAAACTAAGGTAATTCCAGACAGTCCGCTGGACTGGACTTTGAAACATTGGAAGGAATTGGGAGGAAAGGGACTGAACAAGAAAAAGGCTGCTAAGCTGTGTATTCTTAAGTGGCCAAGCTGTACTCGTAGAAATTCTGCTTTGCAATGGCCCCCTATGGGCACTTTTGATATGAACAAGGTGCTTTATCTTGGGGAAATATTGTCAAATTCGTTCCCAGGACATTTGAATTATTTTTATGTCTGGTATGAGGCTCTGTCTAAGCATTTGCCACCTGCTATCAGGGAGGACAATAGTAGTTTGTCTGTGGAGGGACAGTCCACCTCCAGTACATTGTTTCAGAAGCAAACAAAAGGTGTCTCTCATGATCTGGCTGTGGAGGGGGTTGTTGGTCCCGACCCTAACCCAGCTCCGGGAGGGGGATTCCTGAACTCCGATACAGGAGAATCAGAGACAGCAGGGACTGGGTGTGTTACTCTTAGCAAAACCCAGAAGGCAACCCCACCTGCCAGCGAGAACTCTGTGAAGGGAGAATCTGCCTCAAATACATTGTCTCAGTCTCTCCTGGCTGAGGAAAAAAGCTTTCCAGCAGGAGCTCAGGCTTCTGATGCCTATTGTGATCAAATTCCTGTAGTAGAAAGATGTAAAAGTAGCCTGAGGGAATCATCTCAGCAGGGATCCCTGTCTGTAGCCCCATCTACCAGTCTGTGTGCTGAGAAAGGTGAAAACAATTCTGATTGCCAAAATGTTTTACATGAAAATGAATTTACTGACTTGGTTTTTCAAACATCTAGTGCTAGTGCTGCAAATACCTTGGAAAAGTTTCTTGCATTTAATCTGTGTTTTGAAAAAACAGTGGTAACAACATCCGATTGCATTCATGAAGCTAAACCTGTAAGTGAACAGATAGTGCCTCACGCTACAAATAATGTCTCAAACATGGAAAGGGGAACAGAGCAGCTTTTACTCCTGAATGCTTTGAAAGTTTCATGCAGTCTCCTTGTCACTTCAGGTACAACTGGGAATATGGGGAATGCAACTTTGGGAACTGAATATCAGAATCCTATTTGTAAAATGCTAACTGAAGTGTTTGGTGTAACTCTCAGACAGAGTCCAGACTTGAAATTGTCCATGAGTAAAAATCTGAAAATTCCTATGCAAGCTAGTGTCTGGTTTCTTGCAATTTACCTGACTGATTGGGGTGGGAAAATTTACCCACCAGACTTACAGCTGCTGGCAAGGGAGACACACAGACACAGAGAATGGATTATGTTACCAGAGAGTCCAGGCTTTCTGGTCAAGGCAAAGGGTTAAATTAACCTTGGAAACAGATTGCCAGAACAAAGGGTGTAATATAAACACATAAGCACCCATCTATCAAGACAATTTAATACTGATATCCTCTTAAGTGGTAACAATTAAATGTAACAACTATACAAAATCTTTGTAGTTAACAGTAATGGCTGTAAACTCTTGGTAAAGTTTTGTAAATGTATTAAAATAGTAATTGGGTAAACTAAGGCAGGCAGCCTCATGCTTTTCATGGTATAATTTTACAAGTTTTTGCAGGTTTTGCCTCTGCATTACATAGTTCCTAAACCTGCAACAGTTTCTTTTATTATTATTTTTTTTGTTTTATTGTTTGGTTTTTTTTTATAACACAAACAGGTTTTTTCTTCTTTTATTATTTTTAGCTTGGTTTTCGTTTTTTAATAACAGGGTTTTTTTCTCTTATTATTTTTGTTTCAGTTTTTGGTTTTTCACACCATATTTTTTTCTTTTGTTATTTTTGTTTTATTCTTTCATTTTTCATAACAGTTTTTCCTTTTGTTATTATTTTTGCTTTGGTTTTTGCTTTTTTGCACCAACAGTTTTGTTTTTCTTTATTCTTTTGTTGTTGTTATTATTATTATTATTTTTTGTTTTTTATAATCCTTCCACATTTTTTCTTTTGGTATTATTTTTTGCTTTGGTGTTTGGTTTTTAATAACACACTTTATGTAACAGCATGTATGGCTTCCCAATTAACAGCCTGCCAGCAATATACTTTCTTTAGCTTTGTGTTGGCCTATAATCCAATCCTTTAGTATTTTGTAAATTTCTAGTACCCCCATATTTGTTAGCTTGTTATTTTATCCTATTGTAATTGTGTTGTGGTATTTCTTTTTGTTTCTTATTCTTTTTGCTTTATTTCAAGATTTAAGTTCCTCCATTGCCCAGGGGTGGAGTGCAGGACAAACGGAAGACTTTGTCACGGTATAGTAATAGTGGGCAATGGAGGCCTTAAGTGAACTGAGCTTCTGTACACCTAGGCTCAGCCCAGGTTTTCCATTGAACTTTTTCCAGCCTCCATTTACAGCTGGTGCATGCAGTATGTTTTGCAGGTAAAACAACCATGATCCCTGAACAATAAACAGTGATCTGTCAGCAAACCCCACCACTGGATGTTCCACTCCACAAGGATGAGAAGCAGATGACAGGCACCCCTCTGCTGAGGGAGGGGCTAACCAACACTCCCCCAAATACCGGAGTAGAAGAAGGACCTGTAGCACCTGGCAGGTTAACCAACACAGTGGAACCCCTGATATTTACTGGAACTCTTTTGATGTTTGCAGCTGTACAAAGGGGGGTGCAGGCGGGATGGACCACACCACTGCCATCTCCCCCTCCCTTTTTGGCCTTAACTGTTCCCTTTATAGACGAAAGATTGCATGTGCCTTAGATAAATCTGTTAATCTAACCTCACACATGATGGCTGCCCTTAACAATGAACAAGCCCAGCTCCGCCAGGTGGTACTACAGAACCGTCTCGCTCTGGACTATTTACTCCTTAAAACTGGACATGGATGCCATGAATTTGAGGGGCTGTGTTGTTTCAATCTCTCTGATAATTCCCAGGCTATTAAAGCAAGCCTGAAGGACCTCCGCAGAGTGGAGCAAGGTCTAACTGAGCACATCGAACAACACTGGTGGGACTGGCTTGCTTCCTGGCTGCCGTCCGCCGCTTGGCTCTGCACCTTGCTCTTTTCTTTCCTTGGCATTGTATTTTTCCTGGTGGGTGGCTTATGCCTCCTCCAGTGCTGCTGTGGTCTCTTTCGGGAGATGGTCAGCACCTTGTGGAGGGGCGCGAGCCCTCACCACTCTCACCACCGCAGACTTAGGTACCTCACCCATGCCAACGGACAACAGGGCACCCCCTTCCTCGAACTGACCTCCCTAGGTCACGGGACCTCCTATGTGGAGGCCCCGTGAAAGGGGGGATTGAAGGGGCATGAGTCAGCAGACTCCATTTTGGGTCCTGAGACACCATTTCAGGGACCCAGGGTAGTCACATCTCACCTGTCCTCACCATCTCCAGGTCAGTCACATGGGCCCAGATGCACCATATTAGGAAATGACCCTTCCCTGACCCAGGTGAGGTGACCAGCCATATAAGGTATACAGCCCCCGACCCTGAATTATGATTGGCTCTGTGCCTGCCTTACCCCTTTTCTGTAGACTGTACTATAAAACCCACTGTATTGTACTCCTCTGGGAGCTAGCTCCACAAGATCTCTGTAAGGTAATAAAGCATATATGCATTTGTGACCTCCTCTGTCTGTGTGTGTCTTGGGACCACTTGGACCGACTCGGGGACTACCAGAGCTTTGTGCTCTAACACTTTAAACAAATATAATTTTAGAGGCAGTCACATGCCCTTGTTTCCATTGCATTGCTCCTGGAAATCACAGTTTTGTCTTCTTTCATGAGTGGGATTAGCATTGCAAAACATCCCCCAACTAGAAAATATCAGTAAAATAAAAGGCATGTACAGACATTAAATCAAACTGAAACATAGATGGTCTGCTAGTAGTAGGTTATTGTCAGATACCACAATGCACCTCCTGCCATTGACTAGCTATTTATTTTAAGAGTCTTTCTTTCTTTCTTTCTTTGTGAGCAAAGTCAATGTGTGAAAAGTGTGTGTTATTTAAAATAAACAACCCCCTTTTTTTTGGTAAAAGGAGAAAGGTGATTTTTTTTTTTAAATTAAATACCTGCCAGCAACCTGAAATAAATACCAAACTAACAGAAGAAAATACTAAAGCATTGTTTCAGGGAGGTGTTTTGAAGCAGATATATTAAGCTCTGGCTCACCTAAAAGATATTAATGACATGGGTAAACATGAAAACATTCTTGTTAATTAATCTGACTTTAACTCCACTTTAACAAAGATTTTTTTCTTAATAGTTTACCTAATCATCTCACTGGCCTACTAGTTGTTGGCTCTTTTTTGGTAGATGTTATTTATGGCAGAGACTACTTACTGTCTGTCAGTTTGCACATCACAACCATCACTAGGATTGACTAGTCTTTTATATTATTAATGCCACAATAAGAAGGGATTTGTTTGTTTGGTTGGTTGGTTCATTGTTTTGTTGTTGTAAGGGGCTGACTATAGCTGTGGTTTCATGAAAAATTTAGATGTAACATTTTTTAAAAATTACCTTTTCCCATTTTGAAGTGAATGTTAGCTTATTCATGTATCAGCAGGGTGGCTTATGGGTCGAGGAGAAATGTTACCATTCTTTTAAAAAAAGCTCAGAGCTGCTTGAACAAGTTACTGTGAGAGATGGCAATTATCTAGGAGTGTCTTCAGTCATATGTAATTAACCTAACCAAATATTGGCTCATTGATGGTATTCTTGACAAATACAGCAGCCCAAAGAAAATCATAGGCTGTGTCTGTGCTAGGAAAAGCTAGTTTGAATTTGTTAATTTGAACCAGTAAATTCCAGTTTAGTTCAAACTAAACTTGAACTTATTAGTGTGAACAAAGCAGACTAATTAGACTTAATGTTAAGGTGAATTAGTCTACTTTGTTAATTTGAATTGACCTTAATTCAAATTAAGGGTTAATTCTAGTAATCCTTATTAACTCCTTATGAAATTAATTTTAATAATCCTTATTAAATTTGAACTGAGGGTTAATCCTGGTCTACACCATCCTTAGTTCAAACTAGTGATCGAACTAACTGCTTAGCTTGAATTAACTAGCAGGTTTTACTAATTCAAATTAAGCTTTCATTAAGGAATTCCTTAATTTGAACTAATGAAAGCCTACTGCAGAGAGGTACTAAATTCAAATTAAGCCTCCTTAATTCGAACTAACTTGCAAGTGTAGATATACCCTTAGAAACTGGAGCGTCAGGTAAAACTGAAGAGAGGCCAGCCTTTTCTAGTTCCCTATTCCTTAGTCAAAATAATGCAAGAAACTATTTTGAGATGCAATTACAGGAGAGTTTCAGATTCCATTTAGAAAAAATTAGTTTCTAGCCCTCTTGATTGCAAAGAAAATCATAAAAAAAAAATATAGACCCAAAAGGCTCAAAAGCCAGAAGGCACATAAAAAGGACCCATGGATTTTATTTCTGCAATCCTATGAGTTTTAGGGGACTTCTGAAATCTTGCATTTGCCCAATACTGGTTTGTCTCCATGGAGATTCCAGCTACCAGTTTGGCTGTATCCGCACAGCCCTTTAGTGTAAACATAATTCAGACTGCTTCCATATGACTTTCAGCAATGGAAATAATGTGTACACTAGAGATTTGCACTGGTGGAGCTATAACAATGCCTCAAATTCCCGTGTAGATAAGGCCTTAGTTACACCTTTGTTATGAAAGGATATAATGACAGAAAATGGGTCCAGGTGGCTTTTTCTTTTTTTAAGCTGTTTCTATGTAGCTTAAAAGAATATTGTAAATAGTTATAAATACAGCATAAAAATTCAATTTGGGTGATTATTGTAATAAAGGTAAGAATACATTTGTTCTTAAGCCATTGAGTTTTTAAAAATTAAAGCACCATCTCTTGAAACTATAAATGAAGATTGGACACCTTTCTAGTTTAGTCATAAAGTTATTAAGCTTGGTCTGAGGATTATTGGGAGAAATTCTATAGCCTGTCTTAGTCAGACTAAAATGAGCACAGTGATCCCTTCTTACCACGGTATCTGTGAATCCATGAAACAACTGAACTAGCAAAGAATTGAAATAGGAAATTTTTCACTGAATCCATTTCCTGTCTGGAGCATACACTGTAGCAAATACCTAAAACTGAGTCAAAATGACATTCTTACTCTGTATAGGTGTGTCTTACCAATAAATAGCTATTTATTTTCAGACAATTTATTTTGAAATAAAAATTGTAATAACATCTAAAATATGTTCTTTTGAGCTATGTAGAGGCATATGGCTTTGAATCTCTCTGTCTGTTTCTGGACATAAGACACTTGCCGACAACATACAGAGGCAAATCGAAATCCAGGCAATAAAATGGAGACTTTCACCAGCCCTGTGTGAGTCAGTATAAGAAGTCTATATGCTTGCAGTAATCCTGAGATAAGCAAGGGATCACATTTTTCTTTGTACACTACTGCCATCTACTGCATTTTCTCAGACAAGAAATTTTCAAAGGGATAGCTGGGAGCAGCGGAGAGCAAAAATAACAAACTCTTTAAAAAACTGTTTTTGTATTAACATCAGATGCCAGTAATTTCGTTATTAAGTCATTTAAACAACAGTTCTCTTAGTGGTCTATTAGCTAAACTGATATTTTAATACAAGGCAATAGAAAGAGACTACTGCATAGTAATTTGCTTATATTTCCCATAATGCACCCTTGTAGCAATCTAAGATTTCATTCTGGCTCCTAAATTTTCAACGAAACAGAGGCAAATGATGTTGTGAATGTTTGTTGCTGTTTGTGGCACAAGCTGCCTGATATATGATGACAATTTGCCTTGCTTGGGCTAGTAAAAAAAAAATCATCCTTAGTGAATTACCATACTGTTTTGAGAGATGTATATAAAAGCTGACATAGTTTCTTTCTTGGCTGGTCCGATGGTAGTGGGTTACCAGAAATTGTTACTGTTAGTTTAACTAACCTTTCTATATTCCACCCCACTGCTAACTTTGACTGGTCTTTTTCAGTCTTAAAAAAAGATCCAATGTACATCTAATAATCTGCAATCATACTCTTCTGTGAGCCTTCCGGAGCGCAGTTTTGGGCTTGATCCTGGAACTCTTGTCTGGCGGTAGGTACTACAGGAAGCGAGTCTGATTCTGCAGTTGGCACTTTTGTCCATGAAAACAGCATTGAATCATTGCCCTTCACATGGTTTTTAGGGGGCCAGTAAGCTGCGAAACTTTCATCTTTTGGAGAAGATACAAAGCCAACATCCTCCTGGAACAGTTGCGGTAATCACAACAAAGACTTCATGAAAATAGGAATAGTAAACCTGGGTGTATGACTAAAGTCTAACCTAAATACAGTGGCAGATTACCACATAGACCTTTGCAGTCCATGCCCAGGGGCTCACTATGATGTGGGAGCCCTTCACCCTGCATATGCTGGGAGAGGGGTGGAGTGGGCCAGCCCAGAGGCCAGGCTCCACACTCCCACCCTATCCCTAAGCTGGCCCGTCTGCCCCCAGGGACGGGGCAGGATGGGCTGGCACGACTGGTCACTCTGCTCGGGGGGGCTGCCGGTACATGGCATGCAGTAAGGCCTCTGCACAGCCTTTGGGCTGCATTGGAAGCTGTACCATGCGTGCCTGCTGTCCTACCATGCCCAGGGCCCAACCAGCCAGGCTGGGGTGGCCTCTGGTGCTAGGGGCCCCTCTAGCACTGGCCAATTTACAGCTGGCCAGGCAGGGCCCTAGGCTGGAGAGGGGGACTGCAGCCCTAGGCAGGGGGGGAGGAGAGACATGGCCCCAGGTGAGAGGATCACCCATGGGGAGGCAGGGGCTGTGCAGCCCCCCCCCCCATTCACCTCTGCCTAAATAATTACATCCTATTTACCCAATTTCCCTTGGCATTTATTTTCAAATAGGTACGGCAGTTTCATTCTAAGCTAAGCTGTTGTGTAGACTTGCTCTGTGCTTTTCAACTGTTGCCAAGTTTTGCTACAGAAACAGCTGTATTTCAGTGAGGAATGAAACATAGCAGCTGTAGTTTAAAGCCTGGATCCTGCAAAGACTCATGCATAACTTTCTGCGAAGGGATACTCCGCCTGAGTAAATGAATGCCTTATATTTTCTATGAATGGGGAATACAACTGTAAGAAAGTCATTTTTTGTTTCAAAATTTTGGCCATAGATTGTCAAAGTTGCTGTTGTGGTGAGGGGACAAATTTGAGGTGACCCTGTGAGTGAATAGCAGAGGCCTTGCACCCCAGGTCACAGCAGCACTCTATTTTGTGACAACTATACAGGTTGTGGTATGTGTTAAAAGCTTTAGTTTCCAGAGCAAAATTTCAGCCCACAATCTTACAGATTTAAGCATAATAAAATACAAAGACACTCAGTTTTGCCTGCCTCCACCTCCACATTAGAGACAGTTAAATTTTTAATAATTTAAGTTGATAGACTGATGACAGAGTTTGTATGAAATTTTAAATTCACCAGTATTTTAGCATTCTCTATAAAATACAACATTCCTGATCTTACTCTTTTTTCATGAAGGGTTATAGGTAATGTGTTTTTGCTAAAAAAGCAAGTAAGAGGGAATAAAAAGAAAAAAATGCATTTATACGTACTCTAGTTCAAGGCTTAGGTAATATGCAATACATGATCATAAGAGTCAGGTTGATTTAGTGAAGCTGATGCCATGGAGAACCAGGGGGGAATCTGAGCAATAGCAAAAAGCAAATATGGCACTGAACTTAGGGGAGAGAGGAAGAGAGAGATGAATGTACAGCAGCCTAGATGAATCTTTGCAATCATAGAAACATCTGAGTCCATCAGTCTCTGGCAAAACATAAGCAGTGATGAAAAGGACTTCTCTTCCTCTGTTCTCTAGCTGCCCTGCCTGGCTTCTTGGGGAGTGGAGGTTTGTGTATGGCAGTTAGTTACTATGTACCAAATTTCTGGGCAATTGAAGTTGCCATTTTCTTCAGGGCCCTTCCATTGGCATGAGCACGATTTTGAAAATTTTTGGTCCTGTAAACAATTACGTTAACAAAATGAACTAAAATGCACCTTGCTACAGGAGTTTCATAGATTACTGAGAAGAACAAAAGAAAGGGACATTTCAAGATTTTTTTTTCCCCTAGACATTTCATCCAAGCACTCTTTCTAAAATATGCCAATCCCCAAACAGTCAAGCATCAGTCACACCTGTATCTCTAGGCCTCTGTAAAGGGAAGATAACTTTTCCCAACACACCTAGTTAAGCATGGAGCTGATAGGCTATGTCCACACATACATCGTTATTTCGAAATGAGTTACTTCAAATTAAGGGAAAGCCTGCTATCGAAACGGCTGTTATTTCAAAATGGTTATTTCGAAATAAGGCTGTTTGGACATGTTGTTTTGAAACAGTTGTTTCAAAACAATGGTGTTTGTTTCAAAACAACATGTCCAAACAGCGTTATTTCAAAATAACCATTTTGAAATAACAGCCGTTTTGAAATGAATGGGGTTTAAGCTGTTTCAAAATGACAGTTCTTATTTTGAAATGACAGAGCCTGTCATTTTGAAATAAGAAAACATTGTGTGGACCTAATCTTTTTAATTTAGAAATAACCAGTGTTATTTTGAAATAAAAGAGTCATGTGGACATGCCCATAGGGAAAACTGAGGCACACACACTAGTCATACAAATTATTATGAAAAATTCCCACTTAATCATATTGTGACATTATTTCACTCTGTTGTAAAAGATGCACGTAATGAAGCATCAGTACTGAGATGTGCTACTGAAAGGACCAACATATTGCCCCCAAAAATTCATGTTTCCATAGTCACTGAGCACTTACCGGCATTGCAAAGTATAAAGAGCATCATTGGCCTTAGACTTTTGGATTCATGAAACCAGTGGTGAATTGCAAACAGATTTTGTGAGAACTTGGAGATATTACAAAAGTTGTTAGCAATCTATTCCACTAGCTCTTCAGACTTCTTGATATTGCAATCACTGTGTGCTTTGGTTGACTTGCTTGAATTAGATACTGGGAAGGTGAACATTGAAACGGCTGTATTTAACCACTGAAAGATAAGAGAAATTGCCAAGATTCTGAAGATGGTCTGCTAGCTACCAAGGAGTGAAAAGAGACTTTGCCACCTCTTTTTTTTTTTTTTTTTTGAATGTCTATAGTGGTCTTATTGTTTGCAGCATCAGCTGCAGTTTGTGAGAATTCTCTTCCTTGTTTGAAAAGAATTTTATCACATGAAAAGATGACCATGACCCATGACAATAAAAAACAATTTTCTTATTCTGTAAAAGTGATTTGACTCAAAACTGATCCTGGAGCTCTGTGGAGGAATTCAAAGGCTATTATCCAAGAAGACTTCAACTTTAGTTTCCTGAACAGTCTGTTCATTACCCATGATTTTCACGTTAAGAGCTATAGTTTTATATTTCTGAATCTTGGAATTTTTAAAAGTTTGAATATATGTATCCTATTTTTTTCTTATTACATAAAAAGAAAGTACTAAAAGGCTTCTGACAGAGACTGCATTTTTGACAAAGTACATGCACTTCTGAACTGCTCCTCTTATCTTGCAGTCCAACCCATGGAGATGGTAACACCTTCTGATTTAGCAGCTTTTGAATCAAAACTGAGGATCAAACTTAGGCTTCAAGCCCAACACTTACTCTAAATGTACAGCAAAACAAAGAATCTATTTATCACATGAGCTTTTGTGGGAGAAAATCCCATTTTGTCAGATGCTTGAAGATGGAGAATTTCTGTAAATCCTCCATTTTCAAGCATCTGATGAAATGGGATTTTCTCCCATGAAAGCTCATGCAATAAATAAATTTGTTAGTCTTTAAAAGTGCCGCAAGACACCTTATTTGTTTTGCTGAACTAGACTAACACAACTACCCCTTTGCAACTTGTCTAAATGTACACTGGATCCAAACATGGTCTTTTTCGGTTAGTTCTAATCCCTATAGAAATATCAACATTATTCATGCTGTTTGGGGGAGGGGTATTTTTACAAAAGACAAGTGGGAAGATAACTAGATGGAATATTTGTGGATCTTTGTGTGTATGTTTGCCCAGCACTATTCAGTGTCCCATTACATTATGTTAAAACATGCCATGTTACATGACTTATACCAAGTTATTACATTATCAGTCCCCAAGAACACTTAAAGTGAAGTTGCAGTTCCCATTTGGTCTAATTATTACCTGAAAGCATAGAGTTCAACAGTTTGGAACTTAAACAATTGGTATGTCCTAAAATTTGCCATGAGTACAGGTACAGATACAAAAGCTATTAACATCTTGTCAAACTTTGAAGCCTCTCTTTAATATGCTGTGGATCCTTTACTCCTAAAGTTCATTATTATTGACTAACAGACTGCAGCACGTCCATTGCTTTGTCTGCTCTCAGTACCTCAGTGCTCTTTACAGATAAAATATACGCTTATGGGCATTGGCTTCAGGAAGGTAAATCTGTCAACAGACACTAACAGATTATCAAAATTTAAAAAGTTTTTTTTTTTTTAATTAGGAGTGAATCTTGATTCACTGTAACATTCTTGATCTTATTTGCAAAAAATGGGTATTATTGCTACCTTGTCTAAATTTCAAGACTGTTTTGTGCCTAATTCTCTGTTTGGAACTGTGTGTTTGTTTTAAAGCCTCTGGCATGTCATGAAAGCCCAGATTTTAAAAGGTATTTAGGCATCTCACTCCCATGGAAATCAATACCTAAATTAATTTAAAAGTCTCAGCCACAGATTGGCCCTAGTCAAATACTACAGCTTTTGTCAAGGAGAACTTTTGTGAAAGATAAGTGATGAAAGTGGCTCTAACGTGCCACACTTAGAAATAACATACCAAACTATACAGGAAGATAGCCGTAGGCCAGCCTAGTCCACTGATATGAGAGAAACACGATAAGGCCCCAGTACAGAAAATTATCTGCAAAACCTGAAGTATGCATGCGATACTTTTGATTAATCGTGTACTAGTAGAGATGCAAGTGTTTACATTTTCTTGTTAGATCAGATTCCTCATTGATTTAATTCCATACCACGCATGGACATAAACCCATTATGCTGCAACTTAGTTAAAAATTGTGGTGTGGACAAAGCCTAAGTCACTTGCTCACGATACATAATTTTTTTTTTAAACAATAAACTACAGGTTGAGTCCTGTTGTTTCGAAGCATCTGTAATATTTATTAAAATCAATAGAACATGTTCAGCAGCTCTCCAAAGTGGCCCTTAATCATTATCAATCCAAGATGTATTCTTAGCTTATGGTACGTTTCTGTTAACAATCATGGTCTTCATATATATTTTTATATTCAGAACCAATGCCTCGCCCTGATGAAATTCTACTCCCTGATCAGACCTGTCACCAACAGATCAAATTAGATGCACCAGATGGCAAACCGAGCTGATATACAAGAGCTGATGTAGAGCACAGCTTTATTAATGTGTAATCATACACAGGTTCCAAAATGAGACAGTAAATTGGATTTCATTTAAAAAAGAAATTAGTACATTTGTTTTGCTTAACTGTTCCAAATCTCCAGTGCCATGGTGTAAATAATGCAGCTTATTCATTAGACTGTGTCTATACATTTTGGAAGATGAAAAAGAAAATATTTCTAATGTATTATAGTTAGTAAAGCTTTAGCTTGGGGTATTACTAGCAGTCTGAAAGCTGCCCATTGTGTGAATTCTAAAGATAAAGGGGGTGGGGGAATGAAAAATGTCAAAGAAAAACATGATGGCTGCTCATAAATTAGGGAATGTTAACTCTAACCTCGTTCTGCAAGAACATGTTTAATTAGAAAAAGGCAGTTGGGAGGGGGATAATGGTAGATTTATTGTTGAGCTCTTTCCAGCATTTTCTGGTGAAATCTAAGTTTCATAAATGAAACCACTCATAGCTCTCAGACCAAAAGAGTTTTCTTGTTTTTATTGTTTAATTTTTCAGGAAGAGATTTCCTAAACTTGTCTGGACAGGAATAAAAATAAAAAAGACGTTAAATATTCACTTCAAACTCTTTTGCTTTGGGTGGTCCACCTGGTTAGATTCACTAGTCTCAGTAAATTATACCATACAGATTCCTGAGCCTGTCAAATAAAATATGTCCTTCCTGTTCCTTTAAATCACAAAGGGACTGGTAGGAACACATTTTTTCCTTTTATACTTTAGCCACACCTTTGTAAAGCTTCAACTCATCATTAAAGTCTAAAAGATAATAATAAAATATTTCTATCCAAATTTCAATTACAAATGCCATGTATAGATTTTCCCTCAAAAGAAACCAAAGATCCTCCACCTGCCTATGTCATGAGACAAGTCTGATCATCTAGAAAATGCTTGAGCTTGTGTTCAGAAATGCAGCAAAATCTGGGGTTTGGTGTAGATCCATTTATTAAATATGCAATTGTTCTGCTGCTTGTAATCCCTCATTCTGCTCTTGAATTTTGACATGTTTAACATAGTATTCAGTTCCTGGGATTCAAATTCATAGGAAGAAAGAAAAGCAGCACAGCAAACACACTCGTAGATAATATAAACTACCTTTTTTTCTTCAGAGGGGGGCTATTCAGTCAACCCATGAATGAGAGAGATTTTTGCCAAGGTAGTTACGGTGAAAAAAAACCCCAGAAATTTTACAGAAAGCGAGTCCCATCCTCATAAATCCTGGTTCTGTGATTTTTTTTTTAAACTGGAAACTTATGCATAAGGAAGACATTCCAATTTTAAAAGAAACTGCCAGACATTGTGTTTATTGTTGTCTTTTGGCCATGATTGAGATTCCATCCCTGTAACACATACGTCCAAGACACTACAGAAACAACACTAACTAAAACAACATGTGTGTTTATATTAGGAAATATAAGATATGAAGAAAGTAGATACTGACCTCATGCCCTCCTCTCCAAGCAGTGGACTCTAATTGGGAGATTAACTCATTTGGAATTGCCTATTGTTGGCTCCAAGCCTGCAATATTTTCTTTAACAAGATTAGGCGTGGATCAGTGTTCTGTAACTTTTACTCCTCAAATCTTTGAATAGGAACCTTAGCCAACAAAAGTCCCTTCCAAAATATGAATTAGATTATTGTTTGTTAGTACTACCAACCACTGAGGAGATTTCTTTTCCCAAGGAGATACTAATTCAAATAAAGGTTTGGGTTTTCAATTTACTTTTCTTTTTTCCTAACATAACACTGTGGAAAGAGACTTGGCCCTTTAACCTTTAAATTGGCAGAACACTGATTCTCAAAGGTGAGCTCTGTTATACACCATACTTCATTTTTTTGAAAGGGTAACATTTAAGTTAAGAAATGAATCTATTGTTGTCATTGGTTACTGCCAATGAATACCTAAAATATTGTAATAAAAATTATGTGATGGGGTTTAGGTAGCACGCAACTGGGGATATATTACAGAATATTTCCCACCTTTTTTCTGGTGCAGAGTTTATAGTCATTAAATGCAAGTAAGTGTGTGAAAGCAACAAATATTTTACTAATAAAATCTAGGAAATGAAAAGGTCTCTATAGTAACATTAGTTCACCCACAATGCACAAGTATTTTGATTACTACTAAGATTGTTAAATTAAAACATAAATATACAGAATATGGGTAGCTTCAGAAAGAATTAACATTGCCAGAGAAAATGGAGCTACTGAATAATGTTTTACAAGAATGGGTTTATAACAGAAGCTGATCTTAACCTTGAATTGGACTTGCAGAAATCCGTTCTTTTAGGAGCTATTTCTATTACCTTCCAAGTAAGTTCTGTGTGGAACAGGTATGGATGATCATGTACAATACATCTTCCACCCTAACACTGTGCCCTGGCCCCTCCACTTCTTCCCCAGCATGTGTATTCTCTTCCTCATTACCACATGGGGCCCTGGAATAATGAAAAGACATCCACATGTTCTGGTGCAAGCAAAAGATGGTTCCATGGAGGCAAGGGGGCCCATGTTGCCTAAGACAAAGATAAGATCTGTAGTTGTAAAAATACGAGGAGAGGCAGAAGGTTTTCTCCTTCCTCTGTAGCATGGGGCATGGCTCACCTACTGGTGAATCTTCTGTATCTTAAAGTTCTTAAATCATGATTTGAGGAGGTAAATAGCTCAGCCATATATTAGAGGGTTATTGCTGGTGAGGTTTTGAGGCCTGCATTGTGCAGGAGGTCAGACTAGAATCTCAGCGTTTCCCAACCAGTGTGCCACAGCATACAGGTGTGCCCTCAGGTCTGAGCAGGTGTGCCACAAAATTTTTTGAAAAACTACTCAGAGCTCTGGATTGGTCCATGCATATTCATGAGTTCATTTGGAAACTATATGGTGGTGTGCCTCAAATTAATTAAAGGAAGCAAGCTGTGCTACGGCAGAGAAAATGTTGGGAACCACTGGACTAGATGATCATACCGGTCCCTTCTGACCAGGGCTTTAACTAGGGCAAGGCAACTGCGGCAAAGCCCCGGGTGCCCCATTTTAGAGGTTGCCAGAGCTGGGGCCCCTCCACTCTGCCCTTGGCACTGGAAAGGGGACCAGGGCCGACTGGCTTGGAGCAGGAGCTCAGAGCCTAGCCTCAATCTGCCCCCAGGGCAGAGTGAGCCAGCCCACAGGCCAGCTCTCCCAATCACACCCCGTCCCTCAGCTGGCCACTCTGCCCCCATGGGTGGGGTGAAGTGGACCGCCGAGTTGGGGGCGGAGGGTGGCAGGGCTGACTGCACGCCGCATGAGCAGTAAGGGCTCCAGTGTGACCCAAAGCCACACTACACATGGCACTCAGCCCTGCCTCCTCGCAAGGCCAACTAACCAGGCCACAGCTGGCCTCTGGCCCCAGCTGCGCCCTGCCCACCTGCACTGGTCCACTGGGGGGGCAGGAGGCCCTCCAATAGGGGGGCACCGGTCTGGAGGCCCAAGGGCCCTGCAACTCCTGATCCACCACTGGTGGCAGGGGCCAGATCTGGCTCCATGCCACTGGTTGGCAGCAGCATGGAGCTGGATCAGACCCTGAGCTAGATCAAGCACCTTTGTGGCTGCTTGCCTCTGGTGCTAAAATGTGTAGTTCCAGCACTGCTTCTGACCTTAGAGTCTATAAGGTGTGAAATCCTTCTTAAGACTGAGAATAGAAATTAGTTTTCATGCTTACTTAGTCCTTGGCTACTCTTCTGCAAAGGCCATTTGCAGTAGTGGCTTTTGAGATGGCAGGACTGACAGAGTTAAGATTACCTTCCAGGAACCTGACTCTGCAATTCTTGTGAAACAAAAATCTCACGCTGAAGAATTGGCCACCAAAGTGATAATGAGCAAGAGGGAGTCCAGCTGTGAATACTCCAATGAGATGTTGTCAGATCTGGGCAGTTTGGAAATCATTAGACAGGCCTGCAGACAATACGCACCGATTTTAAAGTGCATAAGTGCTTTGAGCCATACAAATAACTCAGCTGACAAAAATATATCTGTAGCATTCAAAAGAAGCCCAATAATAAGCAGGCTTAGTAAATAATTGCACTGAATTTCCAGCTGTTGTGGTGTTCCTATCAAGTTAACATATACTATAAATGGTATGTACTTTTTCTTATCTATTTTTCAGTATGATTCAACGGTCAAAGGAAATCTGCAGGATAGATCAATAAGTTCTGCTAAGATTTCCTGCTAAGTCTGCCCTGTATAAGCTAGGAAGTATGGTCTTGTGTTTAAGGTGCAAGACTGATTGTTAGAATATATGGGTGATTTTCCTTGCTCAGGCTTCCTGATGTTGGGCAAGTCATTTAATTATATCATGCTTCAGTTCTCCAAGTGGAAAACTGGGTAAAATAAGAGTATGCTTGCTAGGAAAGTGAGGAAAGTCATATTGTTAAGGTATTTTAAAATTCAATTGGATTGAACTAGACTAGAAATTACATTGCAGGAGCTATCCTGGATTGGCAACAAGAGAAACTAGATAATCTAAAACATCTTCTCTCTTGTTCTAATTTCAGAGCCATTGCAACTAAAACAGAGATAGCCAATTGTTAACACAGCTAAGGCGGTTCCACAACAGCATATTCTCTCAAAAAATCAAGACAAAATAGGAAGGAAAAAAAAAGCAACAACAAAAAAAGTCACTTTACCCAATACACACACAAAATATACTGAAGACTTTATCCTGGCAAGCAAAGAGATCTCATTAAAAGGTTTAAACATTATTTTATCCTTAGCTCTTATTAAAAGGTTTAGTGGTCCCCAGCCAGTAGATCATGATCTACTTCTGAAGGGCAGTTGTCTTATATTTTACATCAGGGGTTGGCATCCTTTACTTACCCCCGTGTCAGCCCTTCCTCCCTGAAACTCAGCTATTGCTGGCAATCCCCTCTGCTGAAAAAAAGCATACAGTGTCTGAAAATTCAATGGTGGCTATGGCTGGAGTGGGTGGGGTCCCCAGGTGCACTGAGGAAAACAGCGACCCAGAGCGACTCCTCACGATGATGTGAGGTTCCCAGGTATGCTGCAGAAAGAAGCTGCCCGGAGGAGCTTCTCCCCAAACGCGCCTCTGAAAGGAGCAGCCTGGAGCAGCTTTCAGCAGCAGGCATGTCAAATTCAATGGCACCACATAGGTGCATGCTGCTCTAAACAGGCTCCTGTGCTGCTCTTGGCACACATGCTGGGGGTTTTCTACCCCTATTTAGCAGAACACGAGGTTACTCTGATACTCAGGGAATCATGAAGTCTCAAAAAGGGATCCAAAATATTGTGGATCAATTCATGTTAATTTGTCATATTGTTATCACCTTGCTCACAGTGAGCAGCCTCACTCCACAAGTACTCCCTGAGATAACTCAGGGTGTAAAATACTATTGTGTGTGTGCAAGTGCACCAGACTCTAGTGCTCTGTTAATGATTGCTATTGATAAAACGGTTCTGGGCCATAATGATATTGAAGGAATAGAGGTTTACACCCATCTGTATACAACTGCCTTCCTGGTCCCTCTCTAGCAACTGCTTCTTAGTATTATCTGCAGACTCCCTTAAATCAGTGATTTTCGACTATAGGGTTGGGAGCCAGTACTAGGTTACGGCACCCCCTGCTGCTGCCACCAGACGACTGGAATGCATGGCTGAAGACGTAATTATTGGGTAGCAGATAGAAATGATTTTTTTCAACTGGGTCCTGAGGAAAAAGTAAGAAAAGCACTGCTCAAAGCAATGTTGAACCAGGCCACTGGAGGTTACTAGACCTCTTTGGTTTGTGATCAAACAAGTTTTCTTCTTACACACAAAAACTGTTAACATTAACTACAGACCTAACCACAGAACCATTAAAGCAGGCAGATATCCCCGCAACAAACCATGTTGCCAATGTTGCCCACATATCTGCACAAAAGGCACCATTACAGGACCTAATAAAACCAACTACTCCATCAAAGGCTCATTCACCTGCTCATCCTCCAATGTGATTCATGCCATCAGGTGCAAGAAATGCTCCTCTCCCTCATATTTTGGACAAACAGGACAGCCTCTGTGCAAAAGAATAATTGGGCACAAATCTGACATCAGACATCACAACCTTCTAAACCAGTGCTTGAGCATTTCAGTCTTCATGATCACTCTATTGACAATTTACTAATTGTGGTGCTCAGACACGTGAATACCAGATCAAGGCTTCAAAGAGAAGCTGCTGAGATCAAGTTTATTTGCAAATTTGATTGCATTGCTTCAGGGTTTAATAGGGACTTTGGATTTTTTTCTCATTACAACATATGATTTGATCCCATCTTCCTGTATATGCTGTTACCCAGTGTTTAAATCTTTACAACTGTTTTGATTTGTTGTTACAGTGTGACCTGTTCCCATGACTTACACCTCCCTGCATTTATTTCCACCTATTCTATAAGTTCCCCCATCTTCAAAGCATCTGATGAAGTGTGATTTGCTCCCACAAAAGCTCATGTAATAAATAAATTTGTTAGTCTTTAAGTGCCACAGGACTCCTTGTTTGTCATCCTTTAAAATAACTCTTTGAATATGTCTGACATTTGGTGCAATTTGGCTCATTTGAGAAGCAAAATAAATAAATAAATTTTAAAACAGCTGCTTTGAAGCTTCTTTATTAGCCAAAAATGGAAGTTATACCCAGCAGGAATGGTTTTCCAATAGCCAGAGGGGAGATGAATTCTACCCTAAGTTCTCCCCTCCTCAGTTCAAATGCTGATTACTTGCATAGGGGTAAGCAACTGCTGATTAGAAGCTTCTGCTATACTTCTCCCGATCTGTATAAACAAAGGAAGTTCCTGTGTTAAAAGATAAGTAACATGGTACGTCCTGAAAATCTCCTGAATTCAGAAATGCAAATCTACAGCCGTGTCAATCCACAAAATGATTGCTCTAAACCATGTTTTCATTTGTTAGATAAAACTGTATTATTATTTTCCAACATTCTGGGTGCAATTAGTAAACCTTCAGTGTCTTTGTCATTGAAATTAGGCTGCTTCACTAAATTTAAAGGCATCCCCCCCCCCAGCCCATCTTTTGCAAGCTGAACGGTGTGCTTATTTGCATATCACTTACCCACAATGCAACACTGCCATT
>ML682057.1:5472807-5541996 GCA_007922195.1 Podocnemis expansa | reverse complement strand
AATGGCATAAAAATACAATTGTCTAGGTCAGTCTTTTGGAGAACTACCATAACTTAAAAAGTACAGCAAAGTCAGGATTATATGTACCTAGTGCGATCATTTCATTTCCTGGCTGGTCCGACTGCAGTGGAATTTATAATTAATTGATCACAGTCAGTTACAGATTTCTTTGTTCTTTCTCCACTCCCACTGCTTCACTTGACTAGTCTTTTGTTTCTGAAACTTGTTGTTTTCAATGATGTGATATATTTTAAAAGCATTGGATAGTCACAGGAGAAAGAAAAAGATTAAAACACTTAAGTACAGCACTATCTGTGCAAAGCGAATTCCATGTTCCCCATTCTGATCATAAATGCTCACTGTTCTTGGCTTCCCATATTTTCTCACATCCCTTCTTCCTTTTAGTTTTTAAATTGAAATGCTGTGGGTTTTGTTTTTGTTTTTGTTTAACCCCTGATGCCCCAAAATGAACAAGCATCCATGAAAGATCACTTAAAATGCATTTAGGAAAAAAACAGTAAAGCTTACCTTGCGTAAGTGTGGGCTGTATTCCTCTGACCAAGAGATCTGTGAGCTCTGGACCCACTACTTACTTTAGCATGTGCCATAAAATGGGGATACTTTTTGGATTTTCTCTGGATGCTATGTGTGTGCCTCAGTGCCCCCATGTGCGTTGGTGATGACAACCTGGTGTGTAATCATTGCAGAGACCACTGAGCTGTGATTTTCAAACCATAGGTTGTGACCCAGTAATGGGTCACAGCCTTTCTCTCCACAGCATGCCTAACAGCCTGTACCCAGGCACACCCCAGAAAGAAGCTGCCTGGAGCTACCCCTCTCCACAGCATGCCCAGGGACTCCCATCCCAGCCAACAGAAGCTGCCTGGAGCAGCTCCTTTTAGTGGTGGCTGACATGGGGATCCCGGGATACCACGGAAAGAAGCGCTCCAGGCTTCTTTCAGCCCATACCTGAGGACCGCCCCCCGCCCCCCAGCCATGGCCATTTCTGTATTTTCAGGTGACAGCCACTTTTTCTCAGTGGAGAGGGCTGCGATGCAGCCGAGAGGTCAGGAGGAGGGGCTGGCATGGAGGTGATGCAGGTTGCTGACCCCTGGTGCATGGCCAGGTAGAGGGCATAAATGATTTTTTTCAACTGGGTCTTAAGGAAAAAAGTTTGAAAACCATTACACTAGAGGCTGGGTAGGCCTTCCCCGGCAACATGCAGACTGACCTGGGTGGGGCCCAGTGCCTCTGCCCAAATAATGTGTACAGGTGAATATCAGGGGAGTGGCTACTTAGACTAGGAAGGAGACAAAAGACTTGAGGGGGTAGGACATTGAGCGTGGCGAGGGGAAAGAGGTCAGTCCCCCAGCAGGGTTGTGATGAGGAGGAAGCCCTGGAAAGGGCCTTCCTCAGGTGGTTGCTTCTGTAACTGCTTATTAGCTTGCTAGCAAAGTCTTTCTACACTGTGAACTTGGGAACTAACAAACGTTTTTGATCTAACACTCTGGCTCAGGAAGCAGGCAACATGACCCTTTCAGCGTGGGGAGACCACACTCCCCCCACAGGACCTTGCAAGGGGAGCTCCCATGGGGAGAGCTCCTGATGGAGAATGGGTGCTGAATCATTTGGGGTCAGATGAAGGAGATAACTTCATGGATGTGGGCAAAGCTCAGGGTTGGCAGACCTGTCCCACAGTCCCTGCCTGATCCTATGGGACAGAGTAAGCTGGTTTGGGTCAGCTATGGGTTTTTCATTGCAGTGTAAACATAACCAGGAGTGTTGCTGGCACCTGGCACACGGGGCACATGCCCCAAGTCCTGGTGCCAGTGCCCCTAATGCCTGGGTCATCCCCTGCCTCTCCTGGCCCCATTCCTGGCCAGGTTTCCGGGGCTGGGCCATTTGTGGTGGCGCCTGCCTCTCTCAGGTGGGTATCGAGGGTGGGGCTGGGCTGGCCACAGCAGCGGTGCCTGCCTCTCCAAGCCCAGATTACCCACAGCAGCCACTGCCATGCCTGTCCCCGTCCCCGGCCAGGGATCGGGGCTGGGCTGGCAGCAGCAGGAGCCCGGGACCACAACTCTGGATCAGGGCCAGGAGGTGGGGCCAGGGCCCAGGGGTCAGGACTCAGGTGTCTTTCCGGAGCAACTCTCCTGAACATAATCAAAGCATTGCTGCCAAATACGGGACTTGAACAAGTAGTTCAGCATAAATAGTTTATATGTATTTCAAACAGGACTATTCAAAGGAAAGTGGCCCATTAACACCCCTCCAGTCAGAGGAAGGAAAAAGGGGAAAGGAAAGATGATGGGGGGAGGGTGGTTAGTGGGTACAGATTATTGTAATAAATAAATGACTCCGCTCACAACAACCTCAGCAGTTTTTCCTGCCCTTTCTTTCCACCTGTATCTGGTGGGGGGCATTTTATGTTGAAGGTCCATTGAAATGTGTTCATTACTTATGATAAACAATCTATTCATATCTTGTATTCAGCAATGACACTGAGTCGGGCCTTGTCTACATTAGCATGTATTATGGCAAAACCTTTGTGACTCGTGTGAAATAAACCTCCCGCAAGTGATACAAAATACTGAAAATTAAGGGCCTGATCCTGCAAACACTTAAGTGGATATGTAACTTTACTCATATCACTAGTCCCTTTGACTTAAGTGGGTCTACTGGTGCTTAAAGTTGAACATGTTTTTGCAGCATCAGCATAAGTGTTTGCAACATCAGGGGCTAAAGTTTTTCACTTAAAACCATTCTCTTAGTGACGTAAAATATTTGTCAATATGGTGAAAGTCTAAACAGCTTTTCATTTTTACACTGAAGCAAGTTTTCTTTTGAAGTGCTGAAGTTATAGTGAAAATTTTAAATACACATTTTCAAACATAAGAACCTAAAGTACAACTACATTTAGGCACCTACATGACTTATGAGCATAAGTCCTTCTGACTTCAAACCCTGAGGGGCTGGGATAGCCTGGTACAGCATTTCAGTCTTCTTGACCCGTTGAAGTTCAATATCTATGAAAGTGGCGTAGGTTGTAAATATAGCACAGGTTATTTGTTATCAGTGTAGTGGCTGAGTTTATGTTATTCTCTTGATAAATATTTTAATGGGGTCCTGAGGTATGGAGGGATTTTGTTTGTTTTTTTCCAAAGTAGGAATGTTTATTTCAGTGTGCAAACAGAACAAAAAAATATCTTTATATTAACCCTACATTGGGTCCTGGCCCAATGTACTCTCTAGGTCATGACTAGATGGAGATGGTAAAATTCTTAATGCAGAAATGGTAGAACGGTTCAATAAATAATTCTGTTCTGCATTTGGAAAAGAGCAAGATAATAGATTTGTATCACATGAGGATGTTGAAGTACATTTCAGTCCATTGGAAATCAAAGATAATGATAAACAGGATGCCTTGGTAGCTTCTGTTTTAGAAGCTTCAAATAATTGGCTGAGGAAGTCTCTGTCTCACTGATGTTCATTTTTAATAAACTTTGGAATACTAAGGAAACCTCAGAAGACATCAGAATAGTTAATGATGGGAACAAATTATTAAGAGTTCTGGTGGATTTTCCATTACTAGCAATTTTAAAACCAAGATTGGATGTTTTTTCTATACCACATGCACTAGTTAAATAGAAAATTATTTTGGGGAAGTGCTAGAAGGGTGTGTGTTATATAGGTCACATTAGATTACAGCGCTCCTTTCTGGGTTTACAACTGATCAGTCTATGAAATCTGCAATTTTACTTACAATTAGGAAACAAAGAAATGAGCACACAATAGCCATTTTAAAAATTGAAGACTATAAAACAGGAAAAATAAAAAAAAACCTATCAACATTTTATTTTTTCTTTTGTTCTAAGTCGATTAACATTTTTAATCCTGATTCTTTTTTTAAATACATGCTAGCCCTTTGTCATATGCCATAAGAGCCTCTTTTATTGTAGGTACACTTTGCATACCACCCAGGCCACAGGAGGCCCAGTCTGCACTGTATACTTCCTCTTGGAAGCAATAAGGTAATGTTAATTGTAGAAGAAAGAACAGACTGACAAGCAGAAGGAAACTGGAGAAGCAGCAAGAACTTAATAAACTGCAACGGGAGTTAGGTAGACAAAAGAAACTAAATTCATAAGACATGCTCAGCAGCTCACACTAAAAGAGCCTGTTTCAATCATTATCTAGAATACACAGGAAAAATTCCACTAGGCTTCTGAGCACATATCTACCACTGTCCAAAGTCTAACGGCAAAAACAATCTCAGGGGACATGTTTCCATCCATTTACTTATGTGGCAAATATCTGCATAACAGAATTCTGTGAAGTATTTTATCAAATTGGACAGAAATTGAATTATTATTGGCTTGAATTTTAATATTGTTCCACAACATTTGGTTGGTTGGGTGGTTTTTCGCAGGCTTCAGATGCTTCCTCTCAGCACAGAAATTCCACATCCTCACCTGGAGATTCTTAACTGCAGGATCTCACCTTTTTATTTTGACAATTTGATACAGCAGGAAGCTGTTGTTGAAGTCCATGAGGGCTTCCCTGGGCTCACATCATTCCAGAGCTACTGCAACATGGAATAGAAGTAAAGTTAAGTTCTTCTTTGAAGTGTGGAAGGATTTTTTCTTCTCCCTAATGTTGGCTATTCCAGGACATGATACATATTATAGGGTCTTTATCCATTATGAATTCAATAACCTAGTAACATTTCCAACACCCCTTTTTTTCGTAAATATCTATGAAACCACCTCACTCTCAACCCTAGATCTGATCATTTGTTTTACCCAACATTAAAGTGGGGACCGGTTAACCATAGGATGGTCAAAAGTTGGACCTGCATTGGGTGGCTTAAGTTGTTAGGAGAAACCTAAGCAGCAGAGCTCCACTGGATAAATATTGCCAGCGAGGCAGAAGGAAGTCAGAGTATCCCAAAGGCATAGCACCTTTCTGAGCATGTGTAAACTCTGAAATCTGGCTAAATCCAATATGACCTGATGGTTTTGAAATATGTGCAAGACATAAATAAAGGAAAGCAGGGGGACTCTTCCTCTGTTCCATTCATCTTGAGTAAGCAGCGCTCCCCTGCCTCCTTATTGGGTATGGTGACAGCTCCTCCTCCTGTTTCAATCTACTTTAATCACTGGAACAGTGGCCTGTACAGTTGTGTGCCTGTCTCTCCCACTGGAACAGTTTGAGTGGATCTTCATGGAGTTGTCTTTCCTCTGCACCCCTAACTCTCCACTTTTGTGTTTTACAATGGTGAGCTGATCCTATCTTTACTTATATTAAATTAAAATTAGAAAACTTCAAATTCTCTTGCATCATGATTTCTGTACTTTATTTCATTGACTAACACCACACACTTGTACTTTGCATCTTTACCCTTTCCCAGATTTTCTTCTCATTACCGTATTCCAATCCTCCCCCTTCTTTTGGCCCTTGACCCTTCCTTTCCCAACATTAGCTCCTCCTCCTTTGCTTCTTACTTTTCCCATCTCTTTATAATAGCATGTCTAAATGTAAATCCTGTGTCTAATGTTATGTCCTGAATTATGTCTTCAGGGAAAAGTTAATCTAATCTTAGATTTGAAACTCTTTAAGGCAGGGACCATATTTTAGGTTTCGTACAGTGCTTTGCCAACTTTAGCTTTTACAACATGAAGAGTAAATTCTTTGGGGAAGGGACCAAGTCTTGTCTGTAAGAGTACATCTGTGCTGGCTTTTATTTATAGTACTATATACAATTTATAATGGGGGAGGTTTATTACATTATTCATCATCCTATTCAGAGGAGTTAATTGTTTCAGTTATTTTACAGTGTATGTTATCTTTCATCCCCTTCGTCTGGAGAGTCCATTTGTTTTCTCCTCCTTTATTCCTTTAGAAGCTAATCTTTATTTTCTGTTTACCAGCCACCTTTCCCTACTGCTTGTTACATTCTTCAAATAATCCTTTCCACACTCATTCTTAAATTAAGTTTAAAAAAAAAAAAGGAAGAGGATTCTTTTAGGGACTCTACTAGAACAGTGGTGTTCAAACTTCAGGTTGGGACCCTCAGGTACCAGGTCGTGGTACCCACATCCGTCCTTAAGGGGAGGGGAGATGGGTGATTGTTCCAGGCCTTGCAATTCCCTGGGCCCTGCAATGTCCTGCCGTGAGCAGGGCAGCACGGGGCCTGCACCACTGCCCCCCCCATGGCCACGCTGTCCCCCATTCCCTCCCTGCTGTCTTCAGTGTGTAGCTGAAGGCAGCAGGGTGGAGGCAGTAGTACAGAAGAGGCCCCTGCTCAGGGCTGGCTCTTCCCCACTCTGGGCCAGCCCAGGGGAGAAGTGGGCCAACCTAGAGGCTGGGGTCCACTCTATCCACCCCCCAGGCCAGCTGTTCTGCACTGGGAGTGGGGAGGGCTGGCCCAGAGGAGGGGCAAGAGAGGAGAGCCACGCCCCTGAACCAGTCGCTTTGCCCCTGGCCCAGGAGAGGGGCAGGAGTGCGGGGCTGGCCCGCACTCCCCAGCATGGGGTGGAGGAATTGGGGCCCCACACAGGCCCATTGGCTCCAGGCCTTGCACTCCCTGCTTTCTCCACCGAAAGACTGGAATGCACCGCTCATAGACATAATTGTTAGGTCACGGGTATAAAGCTACTGGAATATATATTCAACATCCATCTGTTCTGACTGTGTGTGTGTTATATATCCTTGTCAAATTCATTCTTCTATTAAGTAGTCTCATCTTTATATATCCATATAAAATAGGGCTACCACTATAAAATAGGGCTCTGTAGGCATAAATAGCTGGCCTATTATTTTCTTACTGTAATCTCCAGTAGTTTTTCTTGCAGCCATTGAAGTTTATTGATGCACAATTTTCAGGAGCCTCCTTATATGACATTAAATTGCTTTTCTCCTTGCTGTTTATTATATGCATTTATCATCAGATTAATGGAAGCTTCTAATTGGTTTGGCTCCAAGGTTCAAGGAGCTTTAGAAATGTCTGGCTTGTATTTTCTAATTTTCCTCTTTGCCTCTTCCATGCTCATGGAGATACAGAACAGAAACTTAACAGTTTTTAGAGTCAAAAGTAACAGCACATTCTTAAAATCTGTTGGTTTGTTTCTGTCACACCCAAGGCAATAAATAGACAATCCTGGCAACTGTGGTCTTGCATTAGTTGTGAATAAGATGACTGCACTGATAGGTCATTTCCAACATACAGAAGAACAGAAGCATTACAGAGCTGAAGTTGAAGAAAGTAGAGCATAATGCAGATAATGAATGAGATTGGAAGATGCAATTTTGAGAGATTTAAGAAGCCTAAATTCTTCCACTGTCTCTTGTGGAAGGAAGAAGACTGGTAAGAGATCTTTCAAGACAGAAGTCCATTCTATATGCCACCACAGCTACATCATAGTTATGGCAATCTACTACTGATGTTGCTTCTTTTGTGTTAAAAAATGCAGTCTCTGAGAGGGGAACAACTTACTGAACCTACACAGTGTGTAAGGATTGTTGGGAACAAGGTGAAAGTGCCACCTGTTAACAGGCAACCTCTCTGTTGTGAAGGAAATGTAAAGATCAGCTATCCTTTCAGGTGGGCTCTCTTTTGTGAAGTATTATCCCCATCCAGAGTTTAAGAATCCTGCAGCTGTTCTGCTCTTCTTTGGCGAATCATTGTATTTACAGCAAAGGAAACCGACAGCATCAATTCTATTCTTTTTCTCTATTGGGAAATGAATATTTAACAGTATGATTGGAGTGGAAATAGTGCACTTAGTTGAGATGACATCCATATTTATTTCTGTGTCAGACTGACAAAGACTATAATATGCTTCTTCAGGGCCAAATCACAGTTCTGATTACATGAAGTAGCTTTCTGCAATTCTTTACCAGCAGGATCAAGTGTTCACTGCAGAATTTAAAGAGGCTTGGGCGTCTGATGTTACCATTTCTCAGCAAGATCAGTAGGAGATTGACGAGCAGCTCTTCTTTATAATTCTTGGAAAGAAAGAATGTTTACAGTCTATCTCAAGAGTAAACCGAACAACTGGTTCAAAATACAAAGCAGCGTCCAGACCCTAGATTGCACTGAGTGAAATTCATCGTACTTTCAAAAAGCTACAATTACTGAGCTTTATTGACTGAAACACAAGGGATTGGTAGCAGCAAAATCCCCAGCTGAATTCAATATGGAGGACTGCAACAAACTCCTCCCCAACCCAGCTGAGACTATTCCTTTTTAGGGGCTAGGCTAACAACCCACACTGTTTGCATGAAGTGCTAGGGACACTGGATGCATATTCTAACCACAGGACCCCTGGCATATATAGGCACTTTCTTTGGAGTGCAAGAGGTACAGAGCACACCCTTCACAATCACTTCACCGAACGCTATCCTCACAAAACCCCACCCTGAGATTTCGGAGGTATAGAAAGTCTTGTATGGGCTTTTGTTACCAGTATTTCACCCTTACATAAGATTTTACCATATTAACAGTCTGAACCTTCATTAACCAAAATTTTTACTTATCTCAGTGTCAGATACAGCTCAACAAGTTTGAATGAAGCCCTGACTTTCAAGGTGAAGCTGCAGACTGACTAAGAGTAGAAAGGATGACACTGGAGTAGGCTATGCGAAGGTCAGTGAATGTAGTCAAATACATTATGGAAGAAAAAAAAACCAAGGAGTCTTGTGGCACTTAAAGACTAACAGATTTATTTTTCGCATGAGCTTCCGTGGGAGAAAATCCCACTTTGTCAGATGCTTCAAAGATGGGTGAATTTACAGAATGGAATGAGAATAAATGCAGGCGGGTGTAAAACATAGGATCAGGTCATACAGTAACAGCATGAATATTTAACATGCTATTACTGTATGACCTGATCCTATGTTTTACACCCACTTATATTTATTTTCATTCCATTCTGGAAGTTCACCCATCTTCGAAGCATCTGACAAAGTGGGATTTTCTCCCACAAAAGCTCATGCGAAAAATAAATCTGTTAGTCTTTAAGTGCCACACGACTCCTTGGTTTTTTTGCTGGACTAGACTAACACGGCTATCCCTTTGGAATGACATTATGGAAGGCCACCAAGCAATGTTCCCTCTAAGGCCCTAAGGTAGCTGAGCAACTTATGTTGCTCACTGCGCTGCTCCCCCTGCACAGGCTTAATCCAGTCCCCCCGCCCACCCAATCCTGGCCCCCTGCTCTCCCGGTGACCATCACCCCCAGTTGGCATGATCCTGCCCTCCCACCTCCCCAGCCAGCCTGACCCTGTCTTCCCTCCAACTCTCCGCCTCCTTTCACGGCTGGCTGCCCCTGTCCTGTCCCCAGTCACCCACCCTGTTCCCTTACCTGGCTGCTGGAGCAGAGCGGCCTGGCCACCAGCCGCTCCTCTGGCCAGAGAAAGCGCTCATTGAGCATGTGCAGAGGCTCTGCACACACTCAAAGATAGCTTACTCTGAGCGAGAGTTTTAAAAACTCCCAGCTTGCAGCAGCTTTCAGCCAGCCAGAAGACTCTGTCTTCCGGCCGAGCAGGGATTGCACCTGCCAGCCATGGATGGCCAGCAGTGTTCCTTGCGCCGGGCAGTGGCAGGGGCTGTGCGGCCATGCAGCTTAGAGGGAGCATTGCCACCAAGCACTACAGTGATGCAAGAAATATAAAAAAAATCTTGAGAGGCAAGTAGAAACATAGAGTTTTACTGGTTATGACAGGCCTCAACAAACCTGTTTCTGGTCACCATCGCAATCAGTTTTATTAGCCTGTTGCCTAGCTTCATTGCAGAAATGTAATGGATTAGCATCTTCCAGTGACCAAATGTAAAATTGCTGGCACCTAGCCGACAGCAAGCTTTGCTGACCCCCCAGTTATCTATTTAAACAATAAACATTGCTTACGTGTTTTGATGATACCTTGTTCTCTGTTAGAGTCTGCTGAAGTACCAGAACCTCAAGGAACAAGTAGACCCATATGTGTGGTTTTTGTTCCAAAACTGAATTGCCACCTGAAGTCAACAGGAGCATGCTGAAAATTTTCACGTGACATATTTCCCAGAGCTATCTGACCTTGTGTGTGTATTGAAGAAGAGGGAGTAAAATAAAAGAAAGGAAGACCTGGGACAAATCCAGCAGTTTTTGCTTGGGATAGAAACCTGCTGAGGACAGCTCAACAGAGGAATCAGTAGGTGAAATCTATGGTCTGTGTTATGTAGGTTAGAAAATCAGATTAGGTGAGCAGAATAGCCCATTATAGCTTTAAAATAATAACAATAAGAAAAATCTATGAATCTTTAAGAACTGAAGGGTTAGGCTTCCTCACTTTCATTTGTTACAACACAGCTGAAATTATAAACTCACTGGCCGCAGCAGAATTTGCAGAGGATATTTAGAGGCATTGCTACAGTGTTTTCCTTTTAAATTACTCTGCTATTTAGCTCTCTGGAGAATCTCCTTTCCTCATGAACTTATGAAATTTATATCTGTGATGATGGATTTTAAATACTATTTTTATATCAACTGATCATGTACCTTACTTGATAGTCTAAGGAAAATATACAGTTTAATTACTACACAGCATAATTGTAGCAAATTTAAAATGTATACTTTTAAACAACCAAGAGCTCCCCCTGGTCTTACCATGTGCCGCATTTTCTCTGTTGCTCTAATTACCAAGAGGAGATCACCATGCCAATTTTCAACTAGTTTCTATTAGTCTTTGGAGGTTGGTTTTGCAACGGAATAATTAATTTGTAATTCTTCGAGCTGAAATCAGGGGGCCACCACAGTAAAAGGGATATAGGGAAAAATTTATTAATTTCCTCTTCAGGTGGAAATTGTCTGCCATTGTAAAGACCCATGTGGAGACAGAGGAATCCTCCCACCAAGGCTACAGTGTAGCCTCTCTGACCCTAAATGTTGCCCACCCGGGGAAAGAAGCAAAGCAAGGGCACAGTTCTCCCCACTCCCCCAGAATCAGCAGGGCACAAAACTCCCCCAGGGCAGGGACAGCAAACTCCTCCAGGCTCAGAGCCGCAACAGGCTAGAGGACATGCCTCTCCAAGAGTGGGCAACTTTTTGTTTCTGTGCACAGCCCTAAAACAAAGTATCTGCATAATCACACAAACTCAAAGTCCAGGCCCCAAACCCCTTCCCTTGCCATGTCCTGCCCCCTCTCCATGCCTAAGATCCATTGTTACCTAAGCTGGGAGATACACATGCTGGTTGTGGCCTCCCCTCACTAACTTTTTTACCCTGATGATGTGGAACCATTGCTATTCCTCTGCCAGAAGGTCTTTTCCATCGGTGGAGTAAGAGACAGGATGGGCCCAATAATGAGGGACAGACAGATAAAATATGGGCTCCTTTTTTCCTTCTCTGTGACTCATGCACCCACCGCACCATTACTGATGTATATTCTATAATACAAACAGTAGTTTGGCATGAAATGTATATGTATGTGAGTCAAAAATAATGAACAAATATTGAAAGAACCAGGAAACCTTTTGTAAAGAAAAGAAGAAAGATTTAAAGATAGTAAACTATTTGAAAGCCAGAACATAGCCTAAATTACAGTTATCCTTTCACTAGCATTCATTTTAAAATTTATTTGCTTCATTGTTCATAGTTACCGTTATTATTTGTAACAATGAACTATTGTCAGGTCTGTTTCAAAGATCTTAGGCATTTCTCAGGATGAGCTACCTAAAGAGAAAATACAGTACTGTTCAACCATAGACATAATCCAGAGAGAATAAAGTCATTTTTAATTCAGTCTTAATAGGAAAAAAATGAAAATAAATCCTCTGGAAAGTGGTTTCAGGGCAACGGGCAAAAGAAAAACAGATTAGTAATGACATACACACTCACACTTCCCCCTCCTCCAGGATATCAGATTGTAATAACAATATGAAAACAAGCACGAAAAGGTTACCTACCTCTCTTCAGACTAACACTTAAACCTTACACAGGAGAAGGTTGAGCCTTACTCATTATATCTCACATATACAGAAGCCAGGGCTGTGATCAGTAATGTATGAGATATAATCTTCAACTTTCTAGAGAATAAAAATCCATATTAAAATATTCTCTTCCCAAAAATTTTTTAAAAGAAAGTCTCTCAATCACCTTTCCACCAAAATATACATTTTAAAAATGAATTTCAATGGATATTATATATCACTCCATACAAAAAAAAATTCCACATTCCAACTTTATGTACAAGCCAGGGGACCTGCACTGGTAGCTCAGTATAGCTTCATTGACTGCGAGCTCTTCAGGCCATGAACTGTCATTTACTATTTAGTCATTCTGTGCCTAGCACAATGGAGTCTTGACCATGGTTGATGCCTCTAGCTACTTCTTTAAAGCAAATAATAGATAATGAATGAGTTTAATGGAGCTATGCAATTGATAACAGCTGAGATCTGGAGCCAACTATCCACAAAGTATGAAAGCCAAAATGGAAATCCTACTGCACATGCAGGCAGAAACAATAAAGTAAAACAAATTCACAGTAATGCAGAGTCCATCCACTTGAACCTCATCTTTATGAAAGAGTTAAATAGAATTTAAAAGGCATAAACTCAATTCACTTGTAAAAACATTTCCTTTGTTATGAAAATCTACATAGTTAACCAAAAAGAAAGAACAAATTCTAGAAAGGTAGTCATGTTAGCCTAGTTCAGCAAAACAAGCAAGGAGTCCTGTGGCACTTCTAAAGACTAATAAATTTATTTTTCTCCTGAGCTTTCATGGGTGAAGTCCCACTTCTTTAGATGCTGGAAGTGGGACTTCACCCATAAAAGGTCAAACAAAAGAACCATAGACCTCAGGTAGTTAAACATAAATTCTACTGTGGGAAAAAGGCTACTTGAAAGCCAGAGGCCAGACTACAAAATGCTGACCATAGTTGGTATCCTTTAATTGCATCCAGGAAAGAAAACCACCTGGAGTAAGAAGAAACACATGCACGATCCTCTCATAAACACATTAAAACAACAACAACAAAAATCCACAAACAAAAAACAAACTCACAACTTCAAGCTTATTCATTAGGTAGTGATGAAGAACAAACATAATATTCTCCTGTAACACCTTCCATGGGACAAAGAGAATAACAAATACCAAAAGCAGTTTATGAGATTGGCACCCTGATTCCCGAGGAATAATTATGATCAAGTGTTTATTGCAGACTAATCAAATCACTGAAAATCATGATAAAGATTATCATGAATATTTAAATTTGAGGTTTACCAGCATTATATTTCCTTCTCCCAAATGAAGTCAAAACATGACTGACCATAACCGACATGAACAATTTGCAAAGTTCCAAAGGGGAAGCCCTGTTAGGCTAGAAAAACAAAAAAATGCAAGCAGTTTTGTGGCACTTAAAGACTAACAGATTTATTTATCGTATGAGCTTTTGTGGGAGAATATAAACATTTTGGTATTCATATTTAAACCTTACCAACATATTATGATACCTACTCAATTAACTTATGTAAGGGTTTCTTCAGCCTGAGGAAACCTGTAAAAAAGCTACATCAAAATAGAAGAGGCATTTTTTTTTCCTTGTGGAATATGCACCCTAACATTTCAAACTGGGTCCTTGAAACAAATACAATAGAAGTAGCTTCTGAAGAATCCATTTCTCAGTTACCTTAATTTTTAATCTAAGTTTTAAGTAAAATTTTAGTGCTGTTGAAAACTGTCTTATTTGATCCCCTTGTTCTGGACACAGCACTGTTGATATGCACTGAATTAACAGCCCCAGAGACTGATGTCCTATATTCATGGGATAGGTACCGCATAGATAGTGACAGGACAAGTTGTGGGGAAGGAATTTCTTTCTTCCTCCACTCTCCCTTGGTCTGGTAAACAATATTCCTCTTCAGCTCCCTTTTCCTTGTGGGGTGATGAGCCCCCCTTTTTCTTACAATCAACTTTAAACCACTGAGTTCAGGGTTCCTCACTCCACCCTAGTCACTCAGGACCCAGAAGCTTCACTTTTAGGGTTGAGAGCATAGTTGTGTGCTCTTTCGGTTCCTGGTGTTTGCACAACTGATAACAATTGTGGATTTTAACATAGATACTTGTCCACTAGAAACCGGAACAGGCCACTAACAGGGAGTTCATTAAGCTCATTACACACCCTTTATCTATATCACATTTTCTTTAAGATCTATGCTTCAACCAGGCATTTTGAGAAGCACAAGTCAGTTTTAGAGAGAAACCCAGTTAAACAGGAGGCATTTGCTAAAGCTGTTCTTCTTGACTTTAAAAGGCCCTGCCTTTTTCTTATATTGTAAAAAATAAGATTTTTTTTTTCAATAAATCCTATAGCCAGTAGAAATGAGAACATACAGACCTGTAGAAAATCTTAAGGGAAATTGCTGAAGTCTAGAAAAATCCTCTTCTTTATTAATCACAGTCCCCAGGGAGATAAAGCTAATAGCTGGGGTCGACTTTTCGTACAACTCCTTTCTGCTCATTGCTCTGGTTAGGGAGCAGGGAAGGCAACAGTGGTTGGGCCAGAACTCAGGTACAGCAGATGAGTCCAGTTCCTTTAAAAGAGACTTTCCTTGGCTTAGCAGGGATTTTATTATCATTACTCATGTTCATGGCACTACCTAAGGACCAACCAAAATAAATCTTGTTAGGCTAGGCATTGTAGAAATATGGGAGCAGACAGTCCCTCCCTGTAAAAGCTTATAATCCAAATAGACAAAACAGGCATAGGATGGGGGAATAAGTAGAATATGCAAGCAAAGTGAACAATAGGAGAATAGCAAGAAATAGCATGTTAGTGCCCTCAGTTTTGTTGTTGTTGTTTTCAGTAGATTTACTTTGAAGGAGATCAGCTGAACAGAAAGAAAAAGGAAGGGGGCAAAAGGGACAGGAGGGGTGTTACGCTGAAGTGATGAGACTGTGAGGAAGGGGGGGGGGTTGGAACAATCACCACAGCGCAGAAGTAGTGAAAGGTCTCTGAATGTATAGAGGACACTGCTTTGGCTCTTTCTGTCCCTGCCAGATGAAGCCTCTGGATGATTCCTTTCTGCACTTTCTGCCCCTGGCCAAGTTGATGGGGGAAAGCTACCACCTATGTCCAAGTGCCTTCACAATATTTGTATGGGTGAGGTCTTCCCTGCGTAGTTCTGGATCTAAACCAGTGGTTTTCAACATTTTTCATTTCTGGACCCCTAAAAATACAGAATGGTGGTGCAGGTCTCTGGAACTTTTAGACTGTATGCATACCATCCAGAGGGGTTTGTGGATTGCAGTTTTAAAACCACTAGTCTTCTAAGAAATGCTAAAGGAGGTTCCAGTTCCACCCTATTTACCCACTCTCCTGAGTACAGCAGTTCCTGCCTAGGGAGGATGTATACGTTTCTGGACAGAGTGTGAAGTTTGGTTATGCATTTTGTTTTGTAGGGTGATTCTGAGTTGAAGGTGCCCAGAAGTAATGTTCCTCTAAGCTGATGGTGCAGCTGAGCAAGTTATGGTGTTTACTGAGCAGCGCTTTGTGAGTCATAGCACCACGTGGACAACAATTTTTTGGCACCGGAAGCATCAGCATGCCAAAGTACATTAATTCAAAATAAATGCATAGATGTTGTCTTTTCATTCAAATTTTAGGAAATTAATAAAACTACAGTATTTCAGTTCAACATTTTTGTTAAACAAATGTGAGATGATGACATTTTCTGCCTATCTAGCCTCTACCATTGTCTACACCTCATGACTTTCCAGGAATTCATTTTTATGTTAAAAAATGAAAGCTTATGAATACAACACAAGTTTAAAGCAGCATTCATCTGTAGTTGTTCGCTGTAAAGATCATTTATGCATCAGTTAGAACAAACTAAGTAGAACTTTAAAAGCATAAAGAGCAGACAATCCAAAAGCCTTTCCGGTTGAAGATCTGAGATTAAAAACAAACAACGACAACAACAACAAAAAGATCACTACCTGCATGGCCGGCCTAAGTTCATTTGCTTCAAGAAACATAGAGTGAAATATACACAGTATTCTACTTGGATTCACAAAATGACCACCAAAAACAGTCTTTTGACTCATTCCAAAGGGGTAGCCGTGTTAGTCTAGTTCAGCAAAACAAACAAGGGGTCCTGGGGCACTTTTAAAGACTAAGAAATTTATTTATTGCATAAGCTTTTGTGGGAGATGAAGTGGGATTTTCTCCTACAACAGCTCATGTGATAAATAAATTTGTTAGTCTTTAAAAGTGCCTCAGGAGACCTTGTTTGTTCTTTTGACACATGAAACTATTGTGCAGCAGATGAAGGAAATTAGCTGCTCAGTGCTCCTAGAAGTTTCTAAGATGATTATATCAAATATGACATCATCTTTAGTACAGCTTACAAAACATTTTAAAAGATTCTTTTCCCACTGAAATCAGTGTCTTCCCCAAAACTGTTTTATTTCTAAGAGAGTTCCAACATAGTAAATTGTTAAGTTTAAAGATCATCAATAATTACATTTTTATATATGAATGTGATCTGCAATTTCTAGCTTTCTCAAATTTAGATAAGATAAACTTAAGTCAAAATACATGGAAGGTGCATTTAAAATCCCACATAAAACTAGGCTGTTTGATGCATGCCCTTTTTTCCTACCATATCTTTTTGGTAAGCTTACTTTTCCACTAACCCCCTCCTAATCTGATAACTAAGTGCCTTCTTAAAACAGAATTTTAAATAAGTAAGAATCATCTGGCTTCAGTAGCCTTTGTGTTGAGCACATAGCCAAAATCAGCAAGTTGCTTTGCTGGACACACAAGAAATCTGACTGCCAAATACAGTAAATTTATTACAGTTTTGTGAAAGATCTTCACCTGCAATGAGCCAGCTTGACTCCTTGCCACCCTATCCCTCCCACCCAACTGCCGGCTCTCCCAATCCCCTGACTCGCCAGCCTGACCCCCTTCCCACTCCCACCCTAACCCACCTGCCAGCTCTTTCAGTCCCCCAGCCAGCCTGAACCCTCCTCAATCCCATCCTAATCCACCTGCCTGGCCACCAGTTTGCCTGGTCCTCCAGCTGGCCTGACCGCTCCTAATCGCACCTTAACCTGCCCACCCTGCCACTGGTTCCCCCTTTTCCCAGATGCTGCTTCTCCCGACCTCCACCCTGCTTACCTGGTTGATGGAGCGGCCATGCCACAGGCTGCTGGTTTGGCCCTGAGCATGCTCTGGGTGGCAGATTTAAAAACTCCCAGCCTGGGGCAGCTCCCTGCTGATCAGAAGACTGTGTCTTCTGGCTGCGTATGGGCCACAACTACTGGCTGTGCACGGCCAGCAGTGTTGCCTGCGCAGGTGATCACCAGGGTCTGCGCAATTGCACGCCCATGCAGCCTACAGGGAACATTGCCTGGGAGACAGTCTCCTGAAATGTGCCCATACTTTGGTTTTGCTGTGGGTATAGCAATGAGAGTGCAGTAATGTCCTTAAATAAGTAAAAAAATATTCCTAGAAAAGGATATTTGTGACACCTGAAAGCCTGGTGTGATTCTCATATGTGACAGAGTCTGAAATGGGGCCTGCTGCATTTCCATTAGATGGGAAGGAGAATCATTTGAAGGCTGTTTTCAGAATACTACTTCTTTTGTGTACGCCAACGGGTGGACTGGCACAAAAGACCATGGTGCCTACAGAAGCCATGGAGGAAAATTCTAAATTAACAAACACTCTCATGTGCGTTGTGTTAAATCTACTTTTAAGAAGCTGTGACTGATGTCATGAACAATTTGCATTCAGAATTTATCAGAATAATGACAATTTTAAAAAAAACATAAAATAGGTTAATTCTGATATTTTGTAATCTTTCCGTGCTGTCTATCACAAATTTAATTCCTGCTAGCCAACTACAGGCTGAGCGCTCCACTAGATTTCCTGTGAATTAAGGTACCAGCAAATAATGATATTCTTGCCAATCAGGTGAAGTGCACATAAAGAAATACTTGCCAAGCAGTATCAACTTATTATACAATATCTGTTCAAAACCTATTAAAGGCTTGGGGTGATTGCATTACATTGAATCACATCTCATTTCTTTTCTTTTCTCTTTATTTATAACTTCAAGCTCCCCTCCTGTATTGTCATCTTCAGATATAGTTACATCTCTTCTAGTTGTTCACTAAAGTAATATTACTGATTGTGTCCTTTCTATATCACACCAACATGCCTTTGATGCTTTTACGACTGATATATTTTTAAGTTTACTAGTCTTTGCTCAAATAATATGAAGCAGCAGTTCATTGGCTTAAGTGACTTTTTTCTTTTTAATGCATGTAACAATTTCTTTTTTTAAATGTCAAAATAAACAAAAGCCTCTCTCCAGCCAGGGTGTCCTGCTGATATTTGAAGGGTACTGGAGTGATAAGGTACAGTGGCATGTTGGAACCCAGAGATGCAGTGTGACCAACTCCAAATAGCCACAAATCATAACTTATCACCCCTCCTCCCCCGCAGGTAAGACTGCTTTAAATATCATAAGTTTATTTACTTTTGACTCACTAGCATACACTCAGGTCACATTTTCAAGTTTTTCTCTACAACCATGACTGCTAGATTTTTTTTTCCATTTTAAACTGAGATTATTACATATCTAGGCTTCCAAGAATTCAATTTTTATTGGTAAATATAAATAAACATCAATTTCACTATGTACAAAAACAGTGAAAAAATATTTCCATTGATGATCATTTAAATTTGCAGATAGGCAAAGTAAGAAAAATGTGGCCTGCAAAGTTTGCTTGATTAAAGGATATGTACGTTGTAATGTAGGTTTTGATATGCAATGTTGACAATTTTGAGTTTTAATGGTTACAAAGCTTTAATTATTTCAATTTGTTGTCATTTAATTTCAGAGGGTAGTTGTGTTTAGTCTAGTTCAGCAAAACAAACAAGGAGTCGATAAATAAATTTGTTAGTCTTTTAAAGTGTCACAAGACTCCATGCTTGTTTTGTCATTAAATAATTATTGTCTGTCACTCCTCCCATGATGTCATGAAAACTGTGTAAAATGTAAATCAATAAAAATAGGAAAAAATGCTTATAATAAATGTGACTTATCTATTGAAGTAATAGAAAAAGTTCACTTCTGCTAAAGCTACATATTATATATATATATATGCATGACTCAAGGAGCTGCGGCTTTAGGGAAACATGCCACATATTATATGACTTGATAAAAGTGTGATAGCTATCAGCGACTGTAAGGGGATAGGTAGGTGGCTGCATGGCACTTACTAAAGGAGGAAGTCTTCAACTAACCTCCAGAGGAAAGACAAGAGTGGAAAATGCAAATGGAGAGAAAGAAGCCACAACCCTTTGTTCTACCAATGCCTTAGGTCAGCGGTTCCCAACCTTTTTGAGTACGAGGACCCTTTTTTAATGTCAAAAAATTTTGTGGACCTCCCACCCAAATGATAATGGTTGTTAGCGGGGACCAACTGCAGGGAGCAGTGCTGTAGTGTGAAAAAGTATGGTCTAGCAGTCTCTGTTGCTTAGTATCTTCTGCACATGCTCATGCTGGAAACAGAGGGAGGCAACAAGGATCCGACAACCCACTGTTTTTTGCACTACACCTGCGGTGGTTGGGGCTGGATGTATTCACAGACCCTCTGCAATAACTCTGCAGGGCCTCAAGTAACCTCAGATCACAGGTTAGGAACCACTGCCTTGGATCTCATGAAAAACAAATAAGGAGTCCTGTACTACCTAAAGACTAACAAATTTATTTATCACATGAGCTTTCACGGGAGAAATATCCTACTTCCTCAGACACTTTGAAGATAGGGGAACTTACAGACTGGCAGGAAATAAAAGCAGGGAAGCCATACGATCAGGTCACACTGCAATAAATCAAAGCAGTTATTAAGATTCAAACATCGCATCTTCAGAGTGTCTGTCCAAGTGGGACTTTCTCCCGGGAAAGTTCATATGAGAAATAAATTGTTTAGTCTTTAAGTGCCAAGGGACTCCTTGTTTTGCTGAACTAGACTAAGGCAGCTGCCCCTTTAGCATTAGGTCTCATGGACCTTTATCCAAACCCACTGGAGCTAGCAGAGACAGTCTCAGCAAAACTTCAACTTCACCCAGCTGCACAAATATCTCTTGATTCCCTTCCAGTTTGTTTGAATAATTGCAGGTCCCCCCCCCAGGCTGATAGCTTTGTAGAAGGGATATGGTCACAGCTAAAGCTTTATGCAAAAGCTGCTGTGCTTGAGCTGGGAGGCAGCAGACTGGTGAGGGCAGAGAGTCTCCCGGGAAAGGGCTATCATCCCTTGGTCAGTGAGTCAGGGCTGGGCTCTCTGCTGCACAGAAGCATTTAACTGCTGCTGATCTACAGCCAGGACTCTACAACACAAAGGCAGAGTAAGACATTTGATTGGGCAGCATGCACAAATCCGCGTTCAAGCTCGTCAGTGTGAGCTAAATTACTTACTTTGCATATCAGTTTCCCAGCATGCATCCCTGAAAACATGATTCCCCACTTTGTGATTTTCTTCCTGCAATTCATCCCCTTTCTTTACTGTCCTATCCTTTTCACTTATGATGATAGAAAAAATTGAACTGCATTGTAAGTCTAACTTTATACTAAGAAAAGTCTCAAATTCAGCATGAGCGGAAAGTAAAAGAAATCTGCGGGATATTAATACATGCTTAGACAGTTCAGTTTCTTGACTGGTCCGAAGGTAGTGGGTTATCTCAATTGATTGTTCACAGTCAGTTACAGATTGATCTCCTTGTTCTCTCTTTCCCCCCTTCCCACTACTGCACTTGACTGGTCTTTTGCATCCAGGGCTGATGAATATTTTCTTTCTTAATACTGTTTACCTTTTGCATAATTAAAACAGAAACAAAGAAAATACAACGTGAATCAGGAATTAAGCTTTCCGCTTTATTACCATAACCTTAACACAATAGCTGTAATCAGGGTTTGCACTGTATTTTGTGTTTATTAATTTGCTCAGTAAATTACAGTACTACATCTCCAGCCAAAGCACAATAGTTCCAGTCACTCATCCCTCTCTTCTGGCTGTCACAGAAGGAATATATCTGCTAAAAAAATCGGAATAGCCTGCTGGCATATGGAAATATTTTGTTATATTTGAGGCTGGGGGAGAGTAGTTTCCTCCTAACCACAACATGGTTGTGTTTCTATTGTAGGTGGGACCTTACAAGTGTTGCCACTATCACATGCAATTCAAAAACAAACAAACTAAAAAGTCTCAGCAGAAAGCAGCTGTTTGTAAACAGATGGGAATGGAAGTGAGTAATTCCTGTTTTTTGGTTGGGAAGCAAAAGACCCCACAGCACAGGTATATTTTATATTTATGATAGCATCTGTCCCAAAGAGGCTAACTCATCTGAGATAAGCTGAATATAATTCATGAAGCAGGCTGTTCAGCTCAGCTGTGTTTGCCTGTTGTAGCTGCACTTGTGAACAAGCAATGAATGCACTTCTGGCATTCTTGCTGAGGCGATGAAAATGTCCTAAGCATGGGAAAATATTTGATTAAGGAACCAACCTGAACAGGCTTATGAAGATCATATCTATTGCAGTACTTGTTTCTAATATAAATGTCATGTACAATAGTTTTATCTGATTATGTTTCAGATCTGTTTTGTATAGCGTTGCACGTGATAACCTTTAATCTGTTTGATGCGCGTGTGCATTGCAAAACATGAAAATCTACCTGTTGCCATGTTTATGGCGCAATCAAACTTAAATAGAAATGCTTCTATTTTTACAATCTTAAATAAAGGTACTGTGTCTTGTCAACATCTATTATATAGTGGTTAGAAATGTACGTATTTAGTCAGAGAATCTGGAAAGAGAAAAATCTTCACAGTAGGAAGTGGGCTTTCCAGTTTATTGAACCATCATACAGTGGTATCTATAACCTTAAATTAAATGATTGCACTCTCTTCAGTCTATCCCTTGATAAAAGTTATATGCACTTAGACTGACAAAAGTCATATATATTTAAACCACACACTTTATAAATTTAGCTATAACATCTGATGATTGGGTGATGAGTTGTGATGTCTCTTACTGATTGGCTAAAACATTACTTTTGTTAACCTATCATTCACTCACTTTACCTACCTGATTCTTTGTCTTATCCACTAATTATGGCTTGTCTTTGCAGCAGGGATAGTCATTTACCCCTGATTGTACAGTACATAGCCAAATGGCAGAGACTTTTTTTGGCACTGTTGCAAAACAAATGTTTAATAATACATAATTATTAAAGCAAGTTTCAATCAGTTGCCCATGCTTGTTATTTAGGAGCGTAAACGTTGGCAAAACTAAAATATGTTGTTAGACATAATCCAGAGTCATATCAACATTTGTTTTATGTGCCAATGAAATTTGTTGTCACATAACTGTAATCAAAGACAGAGATCTTTTGATCTTTACCACTATATTTTTGTTTAACTATCTTCTCTAGTGCATGGATTATTCGTATGTTTATATCATTACAAGAATTTTGAAAACAGATGAGTCTCAGTTACCTGTCACATTTTGTTGCAGTATGGTTTGGAATGGAAGCGACATGGGATGTGGTAGAAAATCAGTTGGTATTCTAGGGTAGTGTGATATGTGAAGAGAGGAAGGTGAATGTGATATTTTGGGGACTACTCACATCACTGAAGAATTCTGTCTCTGCTGGTCCTGTAACCTTGGTGGTCTTTGATCTGTGCAGTGGTAGTTCAGATCCTGGATAATAGTAGCCACAGACATAAAGCCTCATCCTAAGTCTTACCAACTCAATTACTCTTTGCAGAGTAACACCAAGAGCTCTTCCACTCTCAGGTTTCCCCAAATCCACTGTCCTTAAATCCTTAATTAAGACACTTGGCTGTTCCCTCTGGGTTATCACTCCAGCTAGCATTAAAGCTCCCCCAGATGCCAGCTTATTCAGGGATGCACATTCCACACCGTTTGCACATCAGAAATGTGTGCGTCATGGCAATAAATATAATTTTTATTTAATAGCACAATTGTAGTTTCAAAGATGAAATACTAGGGGAAAACAGATACAAGTCACCCAGAAAATAAATATCTAGATACAACCTCAGGCTTTACACTTTCATATTACATAGAATACCTTTTTAAAAAATAAAAGTTACCGATTGCCTTAAAACCGTTTCTCAGAATACCCCCAGTTATAAGTGAGATCCAGCACTCACAGCTTCCTACCATGAGACTGTCCCTCGAGATCTGAATAAAAAAACCCTCAGCTTCAATTCTGCTTTTAAAAGGTTCCCCCTTCCTCCCCAACCCGCCCACCTCCTGTCCATGGTGACTCATGTTCAATCAGATTGGGGAAATACCGTCTTGGCTTCATAGTTAGGTGAGGAGCCATGGTGTTCTTTTCAATTTCAAGTTGTCTCAGTGTTTTTCCTTTACTACCAGTGTCCCATCATTGTCTTTTTCTGGACTGGATAAAGCAGGGGTAGGCAACCCCGGCACATGTGCCAACAGTGGCACCCAAGCCCATTCAGAGCGGCACACAGCACCCTCTGCAGTATCACAGAAATTGCCACTCCTGCCACTGAAAGCCACTCTGGACAGCTTCCTTCAGGTGCAGCTGGGACACAGGGGGGTCCCCACATGCCTGTGCCTCCACGTAACATAGAAAAAAGCTGCCCAGAGTGGCCCCTCTCTGCAGTGTGATGCTCCCCAAAGGAGCTACTCTGGGCAGCTTCTTTCTGCAGCATGCCTGGGAACCCCTGAAAGGAGCTACTTTTTTTCATGGCATGCCTGGGGAGCCCCGTCCCCAGGCACACCCCCAAAATGAGCTGTGCTGTGCAACTTCTTTCCATGGCATGCCTGGGAAGCGCTTCCACTCCAGTTGTGACCACTGCTGAATTTTCGGGCAGCCGCCACATTTTTTTTCAGCAGAGGGAGCTGCTGGCACCAGTCGAGAGGCGGGGAGGAAGGACCAGCATAGGGGTCCGCAAAGGTTGCTGACCCCTGGGATAAAGGATAGTTCCCTGCAGCTGTTTGCATGTAAATACCTGGGTTAGGAGGCGCCCCTCCCTGCTCAACTGCTCACCACTTTGCTGCGAGACATAACAGATTGAGCACAGTTTTAGATACACACAAATATAAATATTTATAACCACAGTCTGCACATATAGCACAGAGGTGGCCAAACTTATGGAACTCAAGAGCCACACAAGTTGATTATTAAACCTTCGTGAGCCACACTGAGGCATATAGCCATATACTTTTACCTACCCCAAAATTACAAAGTTTAAAATTCATTGCATGCTTTAATTTTATCATAAAAAGAGGACAAATATTGATCCTACTAATGTCAGATTCTAATAATTACTTAAGGTTACCATGAAAACTAGGCCTATACAGTAAAAACTTAACTGCTGCTTGATGTAGAAGACTGCAGGCTAGTGGAGAGTTTCTTTAAATCCTGACCATGCTGCACTTCTCCCCATCGTCCTGACCGCCTCCTGAACATCTAGGCTGGGGCTGCTTTCCTAAATTGATTTGCTGACACTCTTCCAGGAGCCACAGTTTTTCATTCAAGAGCCACATGTGGCTCCCAAGCCACTGTTTGGCCACGCCTGATATAGCATATAATGATCATCAAGTCATTATTACATGCTTTGATAAAAGATGTTATTTAAAATACCTCTATAGAACAACACTTATAGACTGAAATCAGTAGGTTTCTCCAGTGTTGGCCTGTGCACCACAGTTTGGGAATCTTATTAATATGTTGGGAGAATAGCTTGTTGTTACATGGGGTCTCTATCGAATCAATTAACCCACCGTGGTCATTGCATTTTAAAGGCAACCTGTCAGAAAGGTGGGGAAAGTGGTGGAATTAAAAATGTTTGTTAATATGTAATGTAATGAACTGGCTGGTGTGCAAACCAATTACTTCTGTGGGCTGGAATCGGAAGTACTCATTTGTGTGCTAACAGAGATTGGTTCTGCTGTTGAACTAGAAGAGACTGGGAACAAAAGGAAATATGTCTGTTATTATGGTGCATATGGCATTCTGCTTATTGTAGCATGCTGTGAGCTAGTTACATTGGTATAGTTTTAGGTGACCATCAATTTATTATTATATCTTCTTGCCACAGCAAAAACTCAAAGTTATAAAAAACCCTACACTGAAACAGAATTCCTCCCTGGTCAAGGAAACAAGCAAAGGAAGGCCATGAACCATTTAACTTGGCGGATGAGCAAACTGAGTTCTAAAAACAAAAATATAATGTGCCACTAAGTGATATCAACTTTTATAGGGGTGTCATTGGGGCATCTTGTTTAAATGAAAACTTGCAGTGCCAACATTGGTGGGTTTATGGAGCAAAGACCTACTGGGTGTCTTTTGGAATAATTTTCCTTTGTCATACACAAGTTATTGGGCTCAAATCAGAAGTAAATTGGATGAAATCCTATGGCCTGTCATACAAAGAATATCTGACTATCACTAAAAGATCCTTTGGCAGGGGTATTGCAGGCACTTTGCATAGGGTGGCACAAGCCCCCAGTGCCAGTGCCCCAAGATCCAGCCCTGACTCCAGTTGGGGACATGGAGGCCACCATGGGCCCAGGAGCTGGAGTGGGCCTGAGAGGTGTGGCCTGGGCCCAGACCCCAAGAGATTTTTGGGGCCAGTGACACCTGTGTCTTTTAGGGTCAGATTGTATGATCTAACTTACCCATCTGGCCTTAAAACTTTTCCTCTGTGTGTAAGCTGTATCACCTTGAGTTGTGGGACAGCAGACTAATTTTCAGAATAATTCTATTTTGGTAGAAGGACAGCTGTATAGAGTTTCAGCTTGATTTATACAGTTTTGACAAGGTGAGCAGAGATGAGGGGTGGCTATGTCAGTCAAAGTCAGGATGAAAATGCACAGTATGCAGCAGCTTCAATGATGAGGAGCCCAGGGGCTCTTCAGAACCAAAGGAAATAGAAAATCAGATAAGACTGATTAAGACACACTAAAACAAGTGCATGTTGGCTGCAAAGGCACACATAGCATGATACTTTGGTACAGAATAAGGTGTCGTGTCTCCTAGCACAGTAGGGCTGCTGCAAGGGAGCTGTACGGTGTGATTTGCCTTCCGGCTTCTATTTTTCAGAAAAAAAAATGTTAATGAGGAATAAAACCTTGTCGCTATAAAAGCCTGAGATTTAGAATTAGCAGGGAGAATTGAGGCAAAGAGTGACTTTTCATCTGTGTGGGGCCCCACTCTTGGACAGGCTCTACTTACTAATAAAATAAATACAATTAATAAGTAATGGATGGTGTAAATCAGCCTTGCAGCCAAAAAAAGGAAAAAAGTTGCAACTTTAACTGTGGACAGAGAAGTCTCTTCCTAGTGACAATCTAGCCCCCAGAGAAGGCTAATGAAGAACTGGGTACAGTATTATAGCATAGTGGCTAGCACCTCTGCTTTATATGCAGAAGGTCCTGGACTCAAACCCCAGGAGGATGGACTAGATGATCTCATGAGGTCCCTTCCAACCCTAGGAGTCTAGTCTATTCAATAGCCAAGAGCTGTAGAGCAGTTTGTACTAACCCTTCATACCTGACCTTGTTAAAAACCCCAAATAAACCCAACCTCTGTGTGGGGGGAAGGCATATAAGAATTCTCTCTATTTAGTCTGAATGCTGAGACGCATTGTAATTTACAAAATTACTTCTAAGCCCAGAGGGTGCAGGAGGGAGATTTAACCTTTTTCTGCAGGTCAGGGGGTGGGGGGGAGCATAAGTCAAAGTCCCTGAAAAGGAACATCACATCAGAAATGCAGACCTCCACTTCCCAGCAAAGATGATAGCTCTACTCAGGCCAGCACAGCACCAGCAGGGCCTGGGATGCAGGGGGGTAGGGCCCTGGGGCCAAAGGCTGTGGCCACAGCCCTGCCCCCCAGATTGGCTGCTCTTACCCAGGGAATAGGGCAGGTCATCGTGTGGTAGCTGTAGTCCAAGGCCCCCAGGAATGGTGTTGTATTGCTGTGCCAGGGCTCCCACAACTCTGCCCCCCCCCCCCCATGGCCCAACAGCACTCCTTACCCTCATGCACCACCACCGGAGGCTGCTCAGTGCACCTACTGCCTTGTCCCTGGAGCATCCCTGACCGACTAAGGCAGGCCAGTCTGGTGCTGGGGCAGGAGTGCCATGGACCATGGCATCTGACCCCAGCACTCCCAGGCAGTGCACCACTACAGGGGTGGGATGGGGAGCAGGGCCCATAAGACTAGGCAACTGTTACTATATGGCCTGATCCTCTGTTTTACACCCCCTTGCATTTATTTTCATTCCGTTCTGTAAGTTCGCCCATCTTCGAAGCATCTGACAAAGTGGGATTTTCTCCCATGAAAGCCCCTGTGAAAAATAAATCTGTTAGTCTAAGTGCCACATGACTCCTTGTCCCCTCCACCACCTTAATCCAGCCCTGCATGCCAGTGCCAGATACATGACAAATTTAGGGTCAAGTGACAGTAGCTGTTAGGAAAGAGCTATAGGGAGAGTGTAACATGAAAGGTGGGAGGATGGATAGGACTAGTTTGGGAGCTTTAAGTGTGACATTAGGCACATCTGAGGCTAACAGCACTTCCATGGCATAGGGTGCTATTGTGAGGGTGAGGAATAGCTACTTTCCTGAATGTAAACTACTCCAATTATAGCACACCTGTGAACACCTAAGATAAAGAAACACTGTCACAATGAAACCAACAACTGGCATCTGATTTACAGTACCGCTCAGATCATAACCATTTGCATGCATGCTGTGTGACACTTATTTAGCAAGAAGCTTTTTAAGCACCATTACAAACAAGTCTTTCTATACACAGATCCTGATTTCTCCCTCCACCGAATAAAATGCTGCTCCTTGAACTGTAAGGTGAAGTAATTTTCTTCTGTTTCTAAGCATGGAGGGAGAGAAATGTAGATAGAGCAGGAAAACTTTGCACATATTTTCAAAGCAAAGCTCAGTTCAGGTTCCTCTTACAAAATGGGCCATGTGAACGTCTTACTACATGGAGGTACTTGTGCTTAGATCAGTTGTATTATTAAAGATGCAGAGTGGCTCTGGTTTGGGGCAAAAATAACCATGAGGGAGTTGTAGATTACCTCAAAGTAATGAGGAGTTTGATACCTGCAGCTCTTGGCAAGGAACCAGAGAAAGTTTCTGAATATAATCCAACCTATTTTGTCTATTCAGGGGCACTGGAAAAGGTGCCAAAAGGAAACGGAAGTCTTTACCCCTAAAGGAAAAATGTTGCAGTTCCCACCTGACTAGCAGTGAATTAGGTTTAACACTTATTTTCCTTGCTGTTTCTTAACCAGTAGTTAAAAGGGATTTGGTTAGGAGTAAGAGCTGAAGGGCCAAAACAAATACTGATTTGATACTATTTCTTTGGCTAGTAGAAGAGACAGTTTATGAATTCAAACCACCTGAAATATTTAAGAACTGAGCAACGTTTGTGTATAGTTGGCTATAGAGACTGAACTTCTCTAGAAGGGGTGTCAGAGAGGAAGGGATTCCCTACTCCAACCCTCCCATCCCCACCCCCTATCATTGATCAAGCAAGTACTTCTGGCCTTTAGGATCTGTGACTAGCTTCCAATCAAATGATCGACTTGTACAGTAAATGTAAAATCTGTTATGATACCAGAGTTCAAGGGGATTTTCATGCATATTTAACAAGCATGCCCTGTATAACACAAATGTGGAAATGGTTTTGGTAGATTCTCTCCCTGGTCCCCACCATGACAACCTACTGCAAATAGTGTAGTGGCTAGCACATCTGCTTAACATGCAGAAAGTCCTGGGTTCAATTCCCAGGGGGTTGGACTTGAGCTCATGAGGTCCCTTCCAGCCTTATGATTTGATTTGAACCTCCCCCCCCAGGAGTGGGGGCAGGGAGACAGTGATGCCAGCTTATTCATTAGGAAGTGTTCTTGGTACTTAAAACGAAAAGCAGTGATTCAGAATCAATCATGGGGAGATCTCTTTAGTTTCTCTGATAAATAGGAGTTGAAGGCCATAGAAGCCACCCACAGTATTTGAACCACAATATTCAGTTTAAGTTTCCATGCTGCACTTATCACTGCAATATCTGAGCACATGCTACTGTGTTCAGCTTCAGTTCAATGCTTTAATAAAAAGGAAATAAGATGGAATGTAAAACTTCTGCAACAGAAAACCATCTGCTATTCATTTTTGCCTAGATATGTTGACAGCCCATGCATGACATGAGTATAATAAATAGCTCACCCTCAGGCAAGCAGAGTGTAGTATTGGTTGAATACCAGTACAGAGGGACTAGGATAGGAGCATTATTCTGTATATTAGAACAGATCTTCAGTTTTCTTTTAGACATTGGAAAATTGACCAAGTTAGAAAGGAAGTTAAGGAGCATAATGGTCATTACAGGCCAAGATAGAGACCAACAATGCTAGAGCCTGAGCACTGTGTAGAAACATTGTAGACTAAGTTGCTGAGGCAGTAGCATCCAGTACACAACATTAAACCCCTGAGAAGGAGGTGATACAGCACTCCTACAACTGTTACTTTTAAAAAGCCTGCCAGTACTTCCTATAAAAGGCACTTGTTTCAAGGATATTACAACCCATGACTTTACAATCCTTCCTTCAATCTAACAAGGGGGGGTAGGGGAAGAGTCAAGCATGGTGTCTGGCACTGCAAACAGCAAACAAGAGAGCCATAGATTACACAACAGAGTTTCTTTGTTCTACTTTACAGTCTGCAATTGCCCCTTAAGTGGCTTTCATTACTCTTCATTTAGGTGAACTATTAAACCTGAGATTTGGGCAGCTCTCCTTTAAGTAAGCAGTCCTTTCCCCAACACTTTTTCCCCTTTAAGTCCCAACATTTGCGCTCTCATTAACTAAACTCTGGTCTGTTTTCCAGCAGGATTTTATGAGCTTAAGAGTACATGGGGCCCAAGTGTTTAAACCACAAATAGTAAGAAGGGTTACTAGCACAGAAAAAAGTGTACCCTCAGCCCTTTTTTGCCCCTCCCATTTAATTAATTCTCTCATATTCCCAGAAGAGAGACAGACTCTTCAGATTTGGATGTTTAACATCAGCACTCTTTGGAAACCCTAGGTTGCAGGTATCCAACACACAAAACTTTCATTGACTATAATAGGAAGTCAGTACCTTTATCAAAATATCAGGCCACACATTTCTTAAGCTATCCATACAAAGTCAAGGAGCACTTTCTGAAGTTGGGGAGTAAGTTCTAAAATTCTTGAAAGGAGTGCCTGAGAAAACAGTTCACAACAGCTACAGCTGGTTCTGTGGCAACCCACTGTAGGTGTACCTTGTTGAATTATGGGAAAGCAAACCACTTTCTTTAAAAGACCAGTATGCAAAATAACTCCAAAAAGAAAAATTCAAAATCCTTAAACCCAGCAGTATTATAACTGCATCCACAATAATAAGAAACAGAAGTCATTAGATACGCCTTCTTCAAGCTTTACGCTTCACTTAAGAGTATATTAAGTACAGTCCCTGGGAAAATGGAGTAAGGGGGGGGCTATGGCAGGTGGTAGAGCCACTGGCTAAGAACAGATACATGCTTGTGTTTCTAGGGAACAAGTGTAATCCTAAAATGACATGCATAAAGCAAAAGCAGACAAGCATAGAAGCATGTGTTAGCACATTGCTGTCTGGCATTAGAGCTTGACAAGCTAGAGTTGTCTCCATTCTAAATTCCCTTCTGATCCTCAAAACCAGAAAGCATTATAGCCATCTGAGACACTTGTTCAAATTTGAAGCAAGGGTTTATAAAAAAATCCAACAAAGAGGAAAAAGCAGAAATAAGCCTGTTTGGCACAGTGTTTTGGTTAAATCATAAAAGAGTTAAAAAAACAAGGCAAGGAAAAACAAACAGCATTGCAATAAAAAAAGAACAGATCCAGGCAGTCACAAAAAATAAAGACTATTTTAATCCAAAGATCAAAATTATAACTAGCCTAAAGACATTCATGTCAGAGAAAGTTCAGTGTCCAGAATGATTTTTTTTGTAATACAAAAATCAGATACTGCAATATTTTTTCTGCCCAAGAATCTCCTTTGCTCAAACTGTTGCATTGTTCCCCCCTGCCCCCCCAACACATTTTGTGGGAAATCTGCTTTAAACAACATACAAACAACTCTTCCTCCATCCTCATCTCATCTAAAGCTCTTCTTTTGTCCTGGTTAGTTTTGTTGCATGTTCCTCTACAAATTTACTCAAATGCTCTAAATCTCTGTTCCCGCCTTCAAATTTAATAGGGTTCTTTTTGCTGTTGCTTGGAGCAAAATAGATGGTGGGGAATCCTTCCACTTTGTAGTGATCATCTGTCACGTCATTGGCAGTGGCATCCATCTTGGCTATGACTAGGTTTTTCTGGTTCTTGTATTTTTTACCCAACTCAGCATACACAGGTTCCAGTTGCTTACAATGTCCGCACCAAGGGGCATAGAACTCTATTAGGACATCAGTCTTTGGATCCATTACTATGGTGTCAAATGTTTTACCCACCACAATCTTCACAGGCCCTTTATTATTTTTTGGTACAGGCTGTGATTTCACAATAGGTTTCAGTTTTCCTAGAAAAGAAAGGAGACATGAAGTCAATAAAGGAGGCCACCACTAGCTTGAAATAAGAGCAGCAGTCACACATCTACAGTCTAGAGAGAAACTAATACAAAGGATTTCAACCATCAGTGGCCAGCAGGGGGTGTGTTGCACCAGTTCAAATAAAGTAAGAGGTTATCTTCACCAGTTGAATGCACTTACTCTCTGTTTGTAACCTGGGTTAGCTAGTACACCAAGCTGATGGAACAGGGACATTTTGATAAAATCTTTTCCTCTCTTATACTGGAGTCTATCACCATTATATCAGACATGTTCATTATACTAGCTGGCATTTGAACACACTTTTTATGAGCAAGTTACAAGATAATGTTGGGCTTACCAAACCTCTGAATGAACACACCCACCCACCCATATCTACTTTTGTCTAGATACCATGGTGTGATCTGAGCAACACAGTTAATGAAGACACAAATGCAAGAAAGGGGCATGATAGCCATCACCTGTCAGACAATTCTGTTTTGAGACTGTAGCCACAACAAAGTTATAAAACATCTCAAACAGAACTCTGGGAGGAGGGGTTGCAATGGAGAAAACAGTACAAAATACCAAACCACCATCAAGCCCCCGTCCCAAAACCATAACACACCCCTCCCACAAAAGAAAAAACCCCACACATAGTCTAGTTCCATGAGCATGCACACACAGCTTCCCTCCCCACTCCAATCCCCACAACCAACCCCGTGTTTTTGAGTTTTCACCTTTTTTGAATGCCAGGACGAATTCCCTGAGCACATCAGAGTCAAACTCCTCTGGTTTCATGGCATATTTCTTGCCACCCTCATCCAGAATTGCAGCATTTACATCTTCCCCACTGTCAATTAGCCCCAGGTCCTTTATTTCTGAAGAATAATCTTCCTCATCAGAAATAGCAAAAGTATATTCAGGGAAGTCTTTGGCCACCTCTAAGACTTTGCTTCTCCAGTACTGGGTAGCTGAAAATCATTAGAATACAAAAGGGTTAGCAATTTCTAGTTGTTCCTCTTTCTCTCTCCAAAGGCAATTATTTTGAGAGAAGTTCACTAGAGTTAAACTCACCAACACGATAATCAAAGCTGAAGTCTACAGTATAGTAGATGACCACTAGAGGACGCTTAGTGTATCTCTTAGCATCATTGGAAGTCTTGCGATGACCAACTAGTGGCAAAGCATGTTTTACTACATGATCCTTTATTTCAGACAGATCAGTAGAATCCTGTTTAGAGTAAAACAAGAGTGCTGCATTGAGTTAAAATGTAATTTCAGGTTGTATATTTTTAAAATCATACATATGTATTTTGTATTTAAAAAAACATGTATATGTATCCCTGACATCCTGAACACAAGTAGTACATTACTACTTCAGTTTGGTTTCATAAAGCCTGTGGCAGTGGAAAAGGCACAATTACAGTGATTTCATACGGTTTCAGGAGGCAAAGAGGTGGTTCTACTCTCTTCTCACTTACACCAAGAAGTAAGTCCACTGAGGTCAATGGAGATACACCAGCTTAAACCCAGAGTGAGAACAAATCTGCCCCACCATAACTAAAATCAAAAGCAAACCAAAATCAGTCAGGGACTGATCCAAAGGCCAACTCAAATCTGTGTAGAGACTCTCATTTGCTCCAAGGGGGCTAGGATCAGGCCCTTATAGTCTTTAAGAAATATCTAAATTTAATGGAGTATTTAACTCCACTGGAGTACCTGAACTACTCAAATATATGAAAGAAAAGATCTTCACAGAGGCTTATAATCAAGCAAGTAGACTTCATTTTTGCTACTAGCCTGGAAAACTACTCACTTTAATATCCAAAACATTCATTTTGGGCTCGTGTTTTGACTGAAATTTTTCAGGTTGCATAACCACCAATTTTCCAGGAGTCACTTTCAAGAATTTTGCGATCTCGCTGCTGAAGGTGTGATGGAACTTGTAATCTTCTCGTAAGGCATTAGCTGAGGAATTAAGTTTGGGAAGGAAAAATAATCAGCAATTAAAAGCTACTGCATCTGAGCGCGTTAACACTGTTCTGCAGTTCTGACTACGGCAGGTGTCAAGAGTAGTGTGTACTAATGCAGTGGCTTCCAAAGGGACTGGGTCCCAGCACCATCTGCTGCTGCTGCCCAAAGACTGGAATGCATTGCTCAAAAGAGGTAACTGTTGGGTCATGGGCATCAATGATTTTTTTCAACTGGGTCCTGAGGGAAAGAAGTTCAAAAGCCACTGTAAAGTGCTGCACTGCAACTCCCCCATGTGGATACTGCAGGCAGAGCCTTAGAGAGATTTTCAGTTTGCAGTAATGTAATCCTCTTCAAACATGATTAGTTAATTTAGACTAAGTATCATATATGCCATGCCAGAAGCAGATTTAAACTAGTATAAATGGTGGATTCTTTGTAACTTTAAATCTTTAAAAACATGATTAAAGACTTCAATCAAGTCAGGGGCTGTTATACCAGAATGGGTGGGTTGGGTTCTGTGGCCTGCAATGTGCAGGTGGTCAGACTCACTGATCATAACGAAGATCCCTTCTGACATTGAAAAGGGTATGAGCATCCACACAGAGGAATTACAGAAGAGCACATAGCTGCACACTGGTATTCATGCCCCCTGTAATCCCAGCTGCACAACAGTGCAGACATAGCCAAAGATGTTAACCTGCAAACTCTAGTTTGAGGACATTTTCATCTTGCCCCAAGACCTGGAAACTAGTGGCATCTCAGACTTAACTTTTAGACCTTTATACAACACCAGTTATTGATTACTGTATTTCCCATACACAGGTGAGAATCTGGAGATGAGCTGGGCCTGCACCTAACCTGAACTCTGCCCTCCCAACTGTCTCCCCTGAAATTTATTCTAGTATTCAAAAAAAAACACTAAGCAACTTCAAATTGCTGCCTTATATACATATAATTTTGGATTATCAACTTTTTAGAGTAACAGTTCTAGCTCTTTTCCAAACATAGGACTGTGCAACAGTTTGCTGTGTTGGGATGGCCAGAGAGTTATGCTGAAGCAGTACCACTATGCTGGTGATCAGAGCAATAAACATTAACAAACATACTTTGTAGTGTGTAGAGGAAAAGAAGGAATGCCTTGCTGCCCTCTGTCCCTTCAGGTGGATGCCAAGAGGGGCACAAACATTTGTGTCCAATCTTCCTCCACCAATGCTTGGTGAGTTTTGTGTTTAACTGCAACTGCTCCCAGAGCACTGAAGGGGAGTAACTGGATTGTTTATGTTCTGCACTAAGGGACTGGAGAGAAGTTTGCTCATCCTCAGTCCACACCCTTCTCTTTTACTCCTAGCCATTAAGGCACAGCCCCTATTCTCCAAGCTTCTGCTCTCTTCCCTGAGAGAAATAAGACTCCTCCCTCTGTGCCTGTAGGCTCTCTTTCACCTCAGGTGCTCATATACCCAGACTCCTTCACAGCCTCTCAAGCACCAGCCTTGCTTCTCCACAGACTCATATCACTGGCCTATCAGTTCGTCTCCCACCCTGACCTGACCATCTGTTTCAGCCATATGGCTAGCTTCTTTCCGCTGACTCCTTAGTCAAGGAAGTTTGGGTGTGTGTCATTTGAAAGTCAGTAGAGCACGCGGGGGGGCTGAGAGGTCAGAACTGGTTTCATCAGGAGTCTTGGAATATGTCACCTACCAGCAGACAGAAATTCTCTCTCTCTGGCACAACTCACCCTAGAGTTCTCCCAAGCATTAAGAAATAGGTAGCTCTCAGAGGACCTCTACTGAGAGAGCAGCTCATTGCTTAAGGATTTAAGATGAGCTAAAATAAAAAAAATTGAACTCTGAGCAGAAGTATGCCATCTCTCTCTACACCAGCCATGAGGGAGCACAAATGCAGTTAGTTTAGGATTTTAAAAGGATAAGTTACCAGCATCTTGATACAGCTGGTAGCCATTGTCCATTTCTCCACTAAAGATGCCGATGACGACGACATCATCTCCATCCTTCAGAAATTCTTGTACTTGTTTGGTAGCCTGAATCTGTTTGGATGGAGGACCAGCCTGTTCAATCATGTAATCAACAATACCTGGGGAGGGGAGGGAAAAAAAAAAAAAAAGTTTCAGAAGATTTACTTGAATGCAAAGTTCACATATTGTTCCTCTGTAGCAATTTCAATCTTGTAAATGCACATTTCAGTGGTAAATCCTGTATTCTAAAACATATGTACTATAGTGCAAAAAAAAAAGGGGGGGGGTAATTCATGAAGATTTACGGCACTTATTTCAGGTGCTTAATTTAGGGCCGCTTGTCAGAAGAGCTGAGCAACTAGCTCTTTTCACCAAAGTCAATTGGCTTCTGATTACTTGGCTCTTCTGAAAAGCCAAGCCCAACTTATCTGAAACGGAGCATCCAAAAAAATAGATGCTACCTGAAAATACCAACTGAAATTCCTCCTGGGTTTTAATCTTGTTAAAAAACAGTACACAACAGAGTCAGCACTTACATGAGGCATCAGTGCAGCAGAACAGTTGCACTGCTCTGTCCCCTGAATTTGGTTTTGTAAACCGATTTGAGTAGTCTCTCATACGAGAAAGATCTATTAAGATCCTGGACTCCACAAATTTACTTAATCTTATCAGCCTGGGCAAAGTGGAGAATGCAGTTTTCCACACCCTACCACTCCAGCTACACCACCAACAACAGAATGTAAACAGGACTCTGTGCTCTGCAAGTCGACTTCAAAATATCCGTGATTCACCCTTTCCTCCCACTGATCCTAATTCAGACAGTAAACTCTGTTACCGTATTTTTCTCGTGGGCCATTGTAGTCAAAAGGCTTGCCCTTGCGGAAGATTTTGAGAGTTGGATAGCCAGAGATGTCAAACTTCTTTGCAAGATCTGTTTCAGCTATGGCGTCCACTTTAGCAAGGGGAATTGGGGGTGTGCGTTTGCTAAGCTCCTGGGCAGCCTTCTCATATTCTGGAGCAAGCCTCTTGCAATGTCCACACCTAAATTTAAAGAAAAAAAAAAAAAAAAAAGGCAGATTTATAGGTGACCATATCCAGTACAACGAGCAAGGACTCCTAACATGGCTACCCCTTTGGAACTTGGCAACATGCAAGGCATTGAATACCCAGCATGTGCATCTTCCCTTCCAAGCATTTGAAGTGAGGAAATTTACATTTCCAGACAGGAAGTAAGTAGAGATCTTAAATTCTTGGTGCTTTTTCCCTAGTCACTCTTCAGAGATGTGCTTTCTTAATGAAGGGTGTACCAGACAGTTTTAACCACATCCTGTCTTCAGTCTATTAAATATAGAAATTGTCAGGGGGGGATAAACTGCACACAGAGTTACTCCTCTACCTTTTCATCTGCCATGACCTAGATCTCAGCAATGGATTAAGTCTGAGTTTGAAGTAACCAATGATTTTGTCATAGCTTGGGTACAAACAAACCAGTAGCTAACTTCTTCCTCAACAGAACCTCAGAACTAGAGTAACATGGCTATTAGGCAGGTCAGGAAAAAAAAAAAAAAAGCAGCACATTATATCTGGAAACATATCTGACTACATTAATGTATGGCTAAGCCCCACCCCACCCCTTTCCTCAGAGAGATCTATTTCAATACCAAATTACTAAGTTCAGTATAAGGAGTATTTCTATTTAAATGCATAACACTACAGTCCATTCTAAGAACCCAGTCAATCAAGCAAGCCATTTCAAGAAGGAACAGGTTTCTAGAAAAAACTGAATTAGACACGTAGGTCACCCCCTATTCCCCCCACCCTTTTACAGCTAACCCTCTGTGAAAGAGGAGAAATTTAGTTTTTGTCTTACCATGGGGCATAGAACTCCACCAAAATTATGTCAGCCTCATTCACCACTTCATCAAAGTTCTCTTTTGTCAACACAAGTGTAGCTTCTGGCGGAGGGGTCCAATTGGGATCAGAAACCTCTTTAACTTTAGCCACAATTGCTGAAAAAGAATTTAATGAACAGGTTCCTAATTCTGTTTATTCATGCCACCCATATCTTTCTTAGTGCTGCAGCTTCTGTCCATGAGGAAGATTTGAGATCACCAAGGACGTGCAACAGGAGTGACTGAGTATTGTCTTGGATGAGCAGATCATTAGGACCAAGAAACGCCTGAATTTTAATCCTAGCTAAACCATTTCCTTGTTTGGGCTCCTCTTGTAACTTGTTAACAGACTCCACAGAAATGCAAGCATTTTAATTCATGCACCTCAGATTTACAGAACACAAGTAAAGTACACTGCAACAAATGATGTGTCTCCTTTTCTAATTGACCATTTTGTCATAACAGCTCATGAAGAGCCAGCTTTTTTCCCCTGCCTAGACTGAAGGACACTAACATCTCAGTGACAAGTAAGTAGCAGCTTCATAACCACTGACAATATACAAATCCTGATTCAGCAAAACTACTGTACATTAATAATGGAGCGATGATCCTTTGGTATCAATGATATTTGTTACCTGGTGAAGTTATGCTATAACATGAAACTGTTTAAAAGAACTTAAAGATCTTGACTTTACCATTCTTGCATTTAAAAGTCAACTGAACTGAATCTGCTGGGTGCTCAGAAACAGACTATATAAATGGATCAGAGGGCTTAAAAACCCCCACTTCTACAAGTAACAAGATACTACCTCACCTTTCTATTCATTTCATTGTACTGAAGTAGGAACACTGCTTACCGTCCTCTGTTCGGGACCCATCATAATCAATTGCTTGCCCCTTCTTCAGAATTTTGATGGTTGGGTAGCCACTAACATCATAACGACCTGACAGAGCAGTGGCTGCAGTGGCATCTATTTTGGCAACTGGAATGGGAGGATCATTTTCCTTTAGAGTTTTGGCTATCTTTTCATATTCTGGAGCAAACTGCTTGCAGTGCCCACACCTGTAAAATGAGAATCTTGAATTTGAAAGTATACTTTGCTAATCTGCATTTCCACAGATCATTCCAGAAGAGGACTTCAGAATTAATGGGCTATTTTTCTTGCCATGATTTCATATCTAGAACTGATAGAGTACAGTGCCCAACTCTTGTTTTAGTCATATTTGCCCCTTCTATACATAACCTCTCCAGTTTTAAGAGTCACAAAAGTTGTCATAAGATAGTTAAAAACTTAGAACGCCGCTTCTTCTCACAATGGAAAAGTAAAGCTTACATATATATGTATAATCTTGCACAATATAGATGTATGGCTTCCATTCAATACCAGCCAGAGGACAAAACTATAACATTTCCAAACATATGTTTTGCTAATGTCATTTTTTTATCCTAATCACAAGCTAGGAATCTTGATAGGGCTTCTCCTTATGATCTGCAGGGCTACACATGAATGGGTTGGGATAAAGTAAGCAAGAAAAGGGGGAGTTGCTACATGGTCTGATGGTAAGGGATCAGGCCACTCCAAACTATATAGCTGCACATATTAATTTTGAATATAGCAGCAGAGAAAGGAAGAAAAATACAAAAGATATCATGCAAATAAACAGAAAAACAGTCAATACAGCCAGTAGTTATTGAACTGTTATGTGCCCCCCTGAAAGAATGCAACAGGCAAGTTCAGTGATGTTGTCAGTACTTGACTGAAGTGACAGCAGAAAGGTTGAAGAGCATTAGATGTCTCAGTTCTCTGGCCCATTATGACAGGTCTCCTACTCCTAGCTTGGAATCCAAAATGTCTGCTTTACTTGCCCAATAACTACACGAGTATTATCTAACTTGTATTGTAAATTGTTTTTGAATTACTATTAAGAAATGCAAGGAGTCTTGTGGCACTTAAAGACTAACATGTATTTATTGCATGAGCCTTCATGAAATGCTATCTACATGGTAACTCTTAGGGCTGGCCTTCAGCCAGAGTCTCCATTATGCTCTCTGTTTTTAACAATAAGAAACATTCATGCTTTGATTTTGTGTCATCCATGCCTGAAGACAAGTTACAACATTTAAGTGAGGTACATTCAGCTAACTGAGTTAAAGGGCAACTGCCCCTTCCATCCACCTCCAAATCAGCCCACTATAAATATTCTAACCACTATTTGAATGAGACTACAGCAGAAACAACCAACCTATTAATCTTCTCAGACATAACCCTCATTAAAGACTACAGGTGAAATCTCAACCTTGCCCAAGTCTTTTGCTAAAGTCACTGGTAATGAACTGGGAATTAGAGCGTGGGGTTGGGATGTGTGTGGAAGAATAAAGACTCAAATTATGGCATGTGTGTGGAGGGAAGTCACTACTGAGCATGTTCAGTCAGCAGCTGTTAAGTTTAGGGGAGTAAAAAGGAGCAGAATAAAGTCCCCCACCCGCTTGTAACATCACTACACTCTGCCTGGCCACATAAGAAATCCATTCTGAGCTGAGACTGCTGGGACAGCCCGCATGAGAGAGAGAGCATCAGTCTCATTTACACAGGGAACTATTAAGCCAGTTTTAGCATCAATGCCAGGTCAAAAAGGTTAAAAGGAAAGAAGTGCTTCCAACTGCCCCTGTTACAAAGATATGGTAATCACATGTGTAAGTAGGGCTTACAAAAAATTGTAGGCAAATTACAGCTCCAAAGGTGGGAACTCATCCATCTAATTCTATTCAGATAGAGCATGATGGAAAAAAATATAAAACACAGATAGGATCACCTCAATGCTAACTGGCACCAGTTCTCACTTTCTCCCAGTCTCTTGAAAAAGTATGTTTTGCATTTAATTTACTTGGCTGCTTCTATATTACTACATTAAGTTAGTTAAAAAAAAAAAAAAAGTCAGTCGGGTAATGTGGAAGGTTCCTGCAGCAAGGCTAACAGTATCTTGCCAACAGTTTCTGTTCTCATTTTCCCCCCTTTTCTTTAGTATGTTACTATTTGCGGTGTGAAATGCACAAGATTAAATACATTGGCCTATGTTCTGTTTCCAGTTTTACCCATGGAAAAGCAGGTTAAGGTCCTGAGTGCTTCAGATTTATTCTGTTGGTGTATCAGCAGAATTGGACTATTGAGATCTACTGCAAAGCACTCAAAAATGCTGAAGGGAGTATAGCCAAAAGCTGGCCATGTTCCTTTTAAACTGTTCCAGAAACATAAAGTGGCCTTGAAGTGTGCAAAAACAACTTCTTAACAATACCCTTGAACAGGCAGCCTTCCCAACTAGAGAAGCACTGATGCAAAGACCCTACTCAGCCTCATTCCTAGCCACCAATGTAGGAGGTGGATTAAGGACTGGCCAGAGCACACTGCACTGTGGCTACTTTCTCCTTCTCAGGACCACTGAGTACTGACTGAAGCAAAACCAGGTTGCCCTTACTCAGAGCGAGGAACCCCTATGTGATTCTGAATACAGGCAACTATACACCAAAATAATCTGAAGTCACTATTTCCTGCCAATTCAGTCCCGACTCCAGATGGAGTACAGGTGTAACTGAGAATCAAGCCCAGAATTCTTAGACATCTTCTGACACTGGGATGGATTTTGCCTGGATCTTACCTAGATGTGCAGTGGGAAAAAAATGCAAGGTGTTCCTCCCTTGCCCCTCCCAGTCCTTATTCTCCCACATGAACTGTATGAAAGCCAAGCACATCTGCAACATCTGTGGTCAGACCAGATCTGCCTGTTTCCCCAGGGATACACTGTTCCATAAGATGCTAGGGCCATTGCTCTACCCCTAGAGTCTGACCAGCAGGCAGAGGGAACAGGCTACAGTTCATAAATAGGCATAGTAGTAGACGTACTCCTAGTGTATGATGTGGAACTGTTCTATGTCCCTGGGGTAGAATGCCTCCCAGTGCTCCCCCTACATTCACGTCACTCTGCACCACACATTATTGTTGGCTGCGCTTAACTGACACAATCCACCATTCTGTTTTTAGCCATGGATATTTTTGCATGCTATTAAACTGCAAGGGACAAATTCACCCACTGAAATCCGTAAGCGTGTTGTACAAACCCAGCTGAAATACATACAATAAAATAAATTGGACCGACTCTGAAGGAAAGTATTCAGCGGAGGGCTAGAATCCCATAGACATGCCCCGTTCAGGACAAGGGGTATTGAAATGTTGTACGTTTTAAACCCACCATGGTGCATAGAATTCCAACAGCACGGTGTCTTTGTCTGCAACAAAAGTATCAAAGTTTGCGTCATTCAAAACTAAAACCCCATTTTCTTCTTTAACTTCAGAATCGTCGTCATCGTCGTCATCATCATCATCGTCCTCATCATCAGCATCCTCTTTTGTAACAGATTCTAATAAAGTGGTAAAACAATACAGGTTAGGGATCTTCAAGGTTAGTGACGTAGCAAGACTGTCAGCTTATTATTATTTTTTGAAGTTTAACAACCCTTTAGAATGTAACTGATGCAGCTATGGCTGTTCCAGTTTGCAGAGAGCCTGAAACGATAGCTCTGAGGTATGCAGTGCCCCAAGCATTTCAATGGTTGATAACTCAGATGCCAGTGCAGGTGACAGTTTAAATGTAAACAACTGTTCCTGCACAAAGCAGAAACACAGAAGAAAGAAAGTACACTGGGAAATGCTGATGTGAATATTCATTCAGTGTGGGGCATCCTTCCTTGGAAGAAGGCAATGAGGTAGACAGGTAAGGAAAAGGCATGGAAGATGTATTAAAAAGCTGGATCTTAATTTATACTACATAATAAGCTTGCCCACTCATCCACTGCAATTGCTTTCCTTCTGCACCACAGCCCAAAATAGGTGAAGGTGATTTTACATTTGTCCAATTTCAGTGAATGAATGCAAGTCAGTTTTACTTTCTGCTTCTCAGTGCAGAAGACTGGTTAGTCACCAACAAAAAAGTTTCACTAAAACAAAAAAAAGCCTTTGAATTTTTATCTAGATGCAATGGTATAAAAGCCTTTTGATGTATTTCATCCTCTATGGCTTTGCTCTGGCACTGGGATCTTCTATTATAAACTTTTGTGGAGTCCCCTTAGACATCCTTGATGTAGTAAAATTCTGTACGATAATACAGACAAACCTGAATAAGGAATCAACTTTGGTTTGGTGCTTGAATTACCTGATAGTGTTTACCAAGGGAAAGAGAGCAAGAAACTAAGATTGCCACTCTAGATATATACTGAAATTAAGGAGTCTGTCTGGATTTACACAGAAGTAACCAAGGACAGAATTTGGCCCAGTTGCCGGCTTCAGGAAAAATGGGCAATACACCAGCTAGAACATTCTAGCTTCTACCATTTTATGACAGATATGTTCACTCTTAAAATAGCGCCCTGAATAAACAGAAGTGTTTCCCCCTTGTTTAAATATTTGTTTTAGTGGCAACCATGAAATATAAGCAGTTCCATCTAGAACAGACTTGGGGGATGAAGGAAGGGATACAGCCTGGGTGAAAGTTAATGGCACACACCTGAGCTAAAACAGTAAGAAAAGTGAGCCTTATAAGTGGGACTTTGTTTCATAGAACAGCACTAACAAAGACAAAACCTTTAGTTACTAGAGAAGAAGAAAGGAAAGTGTTGCCTGTGCAGAGGCCCCCCCATTATTAAAGAGATAATAGATTTTCTCACCCATGTAGCAGTGAATGACCTATCACCTTGTGAACAAGCACATCAGCATGTAGAAAAAGAAGAAAATACATGGGCCTAACATAACTCATCCGTTTAAGGAAGTATTCCCATCTGTGAATGCAATTCTCAATGCATCTAGAGTTTGTGCATCCACAATTAAACGAATGCACGATAGCTAGTGTGCAAGGGAGTAGGCATAATAATTAAATTCCTTTCTTAGCTATGCTGGTGTAAATTATTTTAAACTGATGTCAAATGAATTACTCTGGAGTTACTTGGGTTTTCACCAGTGTAACTAAAAACTATACCAGGGAGCAATAGCTTCTAGGGCAGGAGCCTCAAGCTCAACTCACCATGAGGACTGCATGTAGACTAGTACAGGGCCGCATGAGGACTAGTACGTTAACCTGAGGGCCGCACCACTGAAACCTTTTCATACAACAATATTGTGAATATCAGTAACACCAGTGTTGTTGTGGGCTGCAGGACATAGCTTTAAGGGCTGCACGCCACATGCTTGAGACCTCCTGTTCTAGGGCCAAACATGGCAAGTTTTCCTTTATTATATTTACTTCAGGAAGTGTGGCATCTCTCAGTACATTTCTGCTGTTTTTAACAGAAGCCATGGCCAAAGAATAACTTCCCTTCTATGCCCAAAGCGGTTTGTGTTCCAGGTGGACGTGTGTTCATTTTAATCTGAGTTTGGCTTTAAGGGATATTGGTTGCCACCACAGCTTCTGATGAAATGAGAGCTTGCGGGAGCCAGAAGGCTTGCCTAAGTTATGTATCATACAGTAACAGACATGTGGATGCAGATTAAGTTTCTTTAATCAGCATTTACTATTGTTTCATCTGCTTTAAAGTGCCAGCTGCACACACTGATTTAAAACTGTGCAATGCACTTGAAAATGTATGTTATTGGTTGGTATTTTCAAAACATTTCTCTACACAGCTTCTAAAAGACTTATGCACGGGGGGGGGATCTCAAAGAATTCTTGAGAGTTAGAAAATATTACTATATCCATTTTATAGATATGGAAACAGAGGAGCAAAGGACTAGATTTTTTAGAGCTGCTCAGCACCCAAAATTTCCAGTAAAGTAAATAGAAGCTAGAAATAAACTGCAAGCTTTATAAATCAGGTTCTAAGGAATTGTTATTCAGAGGTGCTTCACTCTCAGAAGTCCTCTTGACTGCAAATGGAGCTGAAGCTACTCACCACTTTTTGAAGCAAGTCACTTGAGATTTAATTCTCTGGTCACAATGGAATTCTATAGCAGAAGTGGGAATTGCATTAAGGACTCCGGGCCTTCTGACTACCCATTACAGTACCCTCTGTTTCATTACTTACATCCATGCACCCTGCCAGCCACCCAGTAGGTTGCAAAGTCTAGCATATAGTTAAACATCAGAACTAATACTGCTTGCACCAAATGAACTTACAAGACAGCAGAAGTTCTGCATAAGTAAGAATACAGAATGTCCAAGGCTAGTTCTACTGCTCTGTTAAGTGGTAGCCTAATTTTACTGCAGCTTCTGTATTTATTTCCGTATCCTTAAAATGCTTCATTAATTCTGCAGAAAGTAGTCTGACAGACTACACAGATCACACTTTTACTCAGCTCCCCTGCCACTTTTTCTTCCATGCCAGAAACACAAAAAAAAAAAAAAAAAAAAAATCACATCAAGGTGTACAATGAGGTGTAATTATTTAAATTACAATGTTTGTTTTTCAAAATATGCGTGTCAAAAATGAAATCTGAATTTAATATACAGATTAAGGCCTAAGTGACTTTCTCAAAACATTTAAATGAATAAGTCAAGGGACAAACACCTAACTTTCCATGTCCAGCTTCATAAATATATAACGCATTAGGACATGTTAAGTAACTTACAACACTGTCATTTTTTGAGAGACTTGGGTAAGTACAGATTTATATTTCAGTTACATTTAGTTAGGCATATGTGAAAATTTCCCCAGGCTGACCTGAAAGTCAGTTTCATTCACAAACTGCAATTAATTTTTCAGTTTAATAAATCATTTAGTTGTAAGTGTGAAATGTGTTTTGATAAGAGAAGTGTATAGATTTAAAATATTTCTCGTTAAATAAAAAAAGTTTATATGCTGTTTTGTATATATAATTAAATTACAGTTACCATCCCACTCCAGCTGGACAAAAATCAAGAGAAAGTTAATTATTCAGTAAATAAGTATGCTAATGTACAACAAATAAAAATCTGTACATATAAAGCCACATAACGGCTTACATTAGTTAGCATAGGGCAGCCAGAGAGGTGAATGCCCTCAGTGCCTTAAAATGAGCCAGTGGCTCTGACACTTTTACGGCCTCCCCCCCGCCGTGTTAACAGCAGCTTTTTCCCCAGCAGCAGGGGTCTTTTCCACACATGGCCACCGCAAGTCTCAGCAATCCCAGCCGTTTTTTTGACAGAGGGAGCCCTCTGCACTCTACAGTGTCCCGCTGCTGGAAGAAATGGCTGGGGCAGGGCTCCTGAGATTTTGGGCAGGCCAGTCAGCGTGAAGTAGCTTTATCAAGGCCAGTGCTAGCATGCCCTCATAAGCAGCAAAAACACATGTAAAGGCTTGATATGGTTGTAATCAAAATGTTTTTAATGGCTATATCAGCCAACAAAAATGCTCCTTTCCTTATAAAATAACTAAAGTACAAAAGGAAAAATGATTTAAAAAAAATCACTGATTTAAATTAATCCACCACTTGCACCTCAAGTGCAGGCTTACAATGCACTGAGAAAGTACTCATTTTTGCCTCTAGTTTTACTAACACAGGAATATTCAAACAGGGAGTCAGGGCCTTTTGGGGGGTCACAAGGTTATCATGTAGGGTCTGAAAACCATGCCACAGAAATAAGGGTGGAAATAGGGCACCAAGTCTGCTGTGAAAACTGATGAGTTTCTTTGCACCCTCAGTATTGAATGGCAAATATTTTTTTCTGCTTTAAATAGGATTATAAATTTAACATTTGAAAAGGTGTTAAGTATTTTTAATTTACAAGAGGGGGCCCTCTCAGAGGCTTGCTGTGTGACAGAGGGTTGCTTATACAAAACATTTGGGAACCACTGCACTGAAGTCACTGTTTCTTTGAGTGACTGACTATACACCCATTAGTACAGTGGTTTTCAAACTTCTTTCCTCAGGACACAGTTGAAAAAAAAAAATTATGCCCACAACCCAACAATTCCATCTTTCAGCAATGCATCCCATTCTTTTGGTGGTGGCAGCAAGGAGCATCACGACCCACTGCCTGAAGTTCTGCAATCCAGTACTGCATCCTGACCCTAAGTTTGACAGCCACTGCAGTAGTATGCTATCAGTTTCAGAAGGGAAAGACCTTACAGCTGTGATGCAAAATGCCCCTCCTTCCACCAAACAAATGAAACTTTTAAAATGTAAATTTACATTTTAAAAGTCAGGTGCCCTGACAGTTACAGAATGAGGCCAGATTTGCAGAACCAGCAAATAAATATTTGCATATAAAGACAGGTCTGTGTAGAAGGAACAAGAAATAGCAGTACAGTAATCACATTTGTCAGTGTTTTTCTTTAAACCTACTGCAAAAAGGAAGGAGCAAGGCAATTATACAACAATTTGTTTAAAAATAAAGCCTCACCACAGTCACACCAAATGACCAGATAATTCATCAAGTTATTAATGAGAGCTAAACTGTGCCTCTGATAAACATGGGTACACTCCTGTTTGCATCAATGAGAAATGAGCACACAGGGGATAAAATTTCAAGCAAAACAAAATTTCTTGCTTCAAGCCTGCCACTGGTTTTAAGAAACATAGCAGAACATTCATCCCAAGTTCTGGGTGCATGTGGATAAGTTTCATGCATATTTTTGGCTGAAAGTGTACAGAACTGAGTTCCAAAGGAGTACTGTGTTAGTCTAGCTCAGCAGAACAAACAAGGAGTTCTGTGGCACTCAAAGACTAAGAGATTTATTTATTGCATGAGCTTTCAGGGTGAATCGCAAATGATAATATTTGTATGTTTGTTCAGCATCTGTCAGAAGTGGGGCTTACAGCAGGCTTTTCTTTGTTTGTTTTTGGTTTTAGTTAGCTAGGGTCCCACACCAAAACGCTGGATTCAAGTCCTCATGATTCTTGCCTTTAGATACAAATTTTGCAGCTGGCTGCATTGCTAAGATCCTCAATCTGCACAAGTTTTCCTCAGACCCTGAGCCAGTATCAGGTCTGGATCCAAATCTGAATGTTGGAGCTGGGGATACATCTCTAAAATAAATATGCACGCTCATAGGAAATGAGGGAAGGACACTCAATGTTAGAACGAGGACAAAAATATCTCCCAGAAACTCATTCACCTTGGGAGGATTCTTTCATACAGATATAATGCAGCATGTTCTAGCTCTTCCAGTTTAGATGCTTATGCTAGATGTTTTTCTAATGTGATACAAGAACACCAAGGACCTGACAACATGCAACGATTATAGAATCCATTGCACTTTTTATTAAAACAGTCATTCATTATCTCTTCTATACATGGGCTCCCTTTTTCATGTTTGTTACCTTTCTCCAATAGTAACTTTGGGTGGTGCTTATGACTCCCAGACAGTCGGTAACAACTCCCAGCTTGATAAATCCACCTATTAGAATATTAACACGTGTCCCAGCTGAAGCTCATGTCAGGAAACGAAAGTGCCAAGCTACTGCTCTCGTCCCCTGCAACTTAAAATCTATTTAACGTTCTTCTTCACATCTTATACAAAATTAATTAACGTACAGCAGCATTACTTAACTGCCGTATCTCCACACAAGTATCTGTATCTCAGTGGTGAAAGCTGTGGTTTGAATATATGTCCCTTACTGACCTCAGAATGGTTTTGAGAGACTTGGTTCACAGATGAGGAATATTATGAATACACAAGGACTACTATGAACCTATTGCACATTGGAGTAAAATAAGCCCCCAGTTTAAATACAAGAGTCTTTGATCTCTACCATGTGTGGTACTGTACTCCAGTCATTTGCAGACAGAGGACAAAATCCTGGCAAAGCTGCCACTGACTTCAATGAGGCCAGCATTTCAACCTGAGATGTGGTTACCAGCAAACATGCTGCAGCTAATAGGGAAATAAATATGAGGATGGCTATATTCTGAAACCTCATCATTGCACATAATCAGGTGTGCGGCCAAGCAGCACAGAAAGGGAAATACTAAAGCTTTTTAAAGAAGAGTGAAGGCATCTCTTCATTGCTGTTTGAAATAAAAAAAGAGAAAGAGAGCATAATATACCCTCTTCTAAAAAATGTCTATCCTTCCATAGAAAAGCTGGAGAACTAATAGTTGTGCTGCCCTACTTCCATCAAGATCAATGGTACTATTCACCTGAGCAGGTATTTGCAGGACTGGGACTCAAGTGATTATCTCAGAATCAACATGCCCACAGAACTATCTACTGCCTAGCTTTCTGGAGGCTAAAACAAGAACGCTGTTTTACTGCGTGTGTGATTAAGGTTTCTAAAAAAAAACCAAAAAACAAAAAAAAAACCCCGAAACACCTTTTGAGAGCCTGTCCACTGTCCAACATCAAATTATAAGTTATTTCTAATGCAAAGCAGCTTTGTCTCATCTAATTTTGGAAGGGAGGAAATATGCATGGATGACAGTTATGATTCAACAAAACAAGCACACAACAGAATACTGATTCTGAAATACGAGCCATTTCAGATCATAGAGTTTGTAGATATCCTCCACTTATATATGTTCCTTATGATTCTGAAACACTAGTTATTTTTCAGCATGAGGAGTGACAATAAATATTGAAACAAACAAGGAGTCCTGTGGCACATAAAGACTAACAACTTTAGGAGCCACAGGACTCCTTGCTTCTTTCACTGAAGCAGACTAACACAGCTGCCCCTTTGGAACTTAGGAAATATTGAGGATGTTCTCTCTTCATTTTACAGGAAGAATTACCTAGAGATCAAAATAACAATTTAATAGTCTAGGACAAGTGGAAGCCCCATAAAAATATTAAAACCGTAGACTCAGCACATTGTGATGGATTTTTACAAAGTCAAATCAAGGCTTGAGGTTTCTCAACATATAGACCAAGAAAAGGTTTGGGGGGGGTGGGGAACCCCAAGAAGATTTTTCTGCACAAATTCGGGAAATTAATTCTTTTCTACCTCCAAGATCACTCTCTTTTTTATGACAACAGTTTCTTAACTTGGAAGCTAATAATTTTTAGATAACTTGCCTTAAGCTAACCACCATCACCACTTACTGATCAAAAGATTAGATTCTTAAACAAATAATTTCATATTTCCAACAGTAAACTTGAAATGAGAGTTCAATTTTATTACTGCCATTTTAATTTAGTGGCCATTACACATTTAGAGGCAAGCAATTCTTCAAAAGTGAAGTCATTTCAAATACAGTTCCTTTCTGGCACTATTCAGTCAAAATTAAACAACATATTTTCAGTTTGGAGTGGTTTTCCAAGCCATTTATTTGCTTCATAAAGTCGAGTGCAACAATTAGTTCTATTTACCTCACTGTAAAATTGTATTTTTTGATCTTATTTTTCCTTTTTCTTATTTTGACAAAGATGTAAGCCATTTCATAACTTTTGGCTTATTTTAAGCCACGTTTATGTTGAATCGTAAACACACTTTACTCGCAAACACATTTCTCCGAATGCATCCTACACATGAAATTTACCTTAATGCATAATATTCATCTCAAGTGTTATCCCCCACTTAAATGATCAAGCCCAGAGCCTCTGCCTGTGACACACCCCTTTTACTGCCATTAAAAATCAGTACGCAGCATAACCACGTGCATTTAATTGTGTGACTGGGGCTTTACTTAGGTGCATGCATAGGCCTCATGCTGATCTTCTGCACCGAGATTAATTTCTTCTTTAGAATAACTAAGCTTACAATTGAGTTTGCACTGTTTAGTATGAGTGATCTAAGGCAATGACTTACAGCAGGGGTCTCAAACACATGGCCCATGGGCTGCATGCGGCCCTTAAAATGGTTTCCTGCGGCCCTCAACACCACTAGTGATATTTCCACTATTGTTCTATGAAAAGATCTCAGTAGTGTGGCCTTCAGGCTAACGTGCTAGTCCTCATGTGGCCCTCGTGGCGATTTGAGTTTGAGACTCCTGACTTACAGCATAAATAGCTATGAAGAAAGACTGAACAAGCACTCATTATTCGTGGGGCTGGCCTGATCAGATACGTGAACTAGGCAATCTTCTAAGGCACCAGGTTTTAAGGGCTGCCAAATTAGACAGAAGTGATTTCCCCCCCTCTATTTGAAAAAAGTTTTAGTGTTCTTTTATAAATGAAAGCACCACCTCTGATGGGGTGCTAAAGTCATATCTTGCCTAAGGCATCAAAAACCCTTATGCCAACCCAGATTATTTGCACAAAGAGAAAAAACACTCAGTCTTTTGAGTTCCTGCAATGCATAAGAACAGGGCACATAATGGATCAAAAGCAAGGTTTAATAAATCTTGTAAAGAAGGTAGTGATTTTGTCTAATCAGCAGTTCAACAGTCTTCACATGATTTGACAAGCATTTCACTTTTTCTAAGTGAGATGTTCAAGGATTATAACTGCCACTCATTCTTCCAAATTTTGGCGGTTTTGCACTTCCATTCTAGGGATTCACTGCCTTTACTGTTCCACATCTTGCCCTCCATTTGCTATTTTTATTTTCAAACACGCTAATTCTTTTCATTGCTTCCTGGGCCACCCCTGCTCCACTCCTACCTTTCCCTGCTCCAATTTTTAACCAACACCTCCTAATTCAACCAGAGCCCTCAATCACCCACCTGAAACAGTCTTTTCCAGGCCAGTCTCTGCAATACCCATCCTTTGACCAATCCCACCTCCCTCAAACTGAGCAGGGCACATTGATGGACAAAACCCTTTCCAGACCAGCGCCCAAGCAGCTCTCAGCTAACGCAGAGGAGCTAACCACACACTCACCTCCCCCTTGTTCATCTTCTTGGCCCCTTGCTAAGGCAACAAGCTGAGCCAGCCCCAGCAGCAGCAGCAGTAAGAGGCAGACTTTCCTGCCACTCATCCTCGCATGGGCCTGCGATGCTCTCCAGCTCACGACTGCCAGCCAGTGATTGGCTTCTCTGCCTTCAAGTCCTTTCTGCCTCCCCCTGCCCAGGAGCCTGCAGGAAGTGCTGCTCCCGGATTGGCTGCGCCGGGGCGCTGGAAGGAAGCGTGATTGATGCGATTAGCCAATCACCACCGCCGCCCCCAGTGACGCAACACCAAGGGGGGGTCTCGCACAGCTCTTTAACCGACGCAGAGCAGCCCCCAACGCCAAGCACCAGCCGAGCGTTTGCATGCAAGCGGCCTCTTCCCCCCGCGCTGTGACGTCAAACCCCACAGGGGCGGGCGTCCCGCTGCATAAATCCCCACGCCAGCTCTGAGGTGCCGCTCTCCGATTGGCTGCCTCCGCACCCACCAATCACCGGCTGCCACTAGGTTCAGGCGCAAGAGTCAAGGAGAGCGAAGGGGGCGGAGTTCCGGCGCGGCGGGAAGGGGGCGTGGCTTCCCTGCCCAGAGCGGCCACTTCTCGCTTTGGGATTGGCGGGCCGCGCCGGGCGCGAGGCGATAAAGGGCGAGGGGCGGAGCCGGGCGCAAGACTTGGAGGAGGGGGTGGGGTTAGGAGGGGGCGCGCGTGGCGTGAGGGCTCGCGAGGCGGCGCGCGGGAGTCCGGCTGCCCCTTTGAAGGCGGGCCAGGGGCGGGTTTAGTGAGAGGAGAAAGTTTAGCGTTCAACGTTACCTTAAAAAACCAAAAACCAGAGAGAGAAAAGCAACAACAAAAAAAATAGAGAGAAACAAAACAAAGCAAAAAAACCCCACAGAGAGGAAAAAACAAAAAAAAACAGAGGGAGGGGGAAAAAAAGCAAAACCATGTAAACTGCTAGGGTGCACTCAAATGCATTCACTTGCTCCTCTCCGGTGCCTGCCAGAGAAAACCCCTGCAGAAAGCAGCTGGAGAGCCAGGATGCAGCCTGTTCAGGACTCACAGCAAAGACTGCTCAGACCTCCCATCCCCCATTAAACTCCTACTCAGCATAAACAACAATGAACTTTATTGACTAAACAAACCTTATCCTAAGAAACCATAATAAACTTAAACAAAACAGTAAAACCTAGGCGTCCCAATGTTTAGGTGGAGTCACCCTTATTTCAATTGTAGTCTCTAAGGCCTTGAGGCATAAATGCAAAACAGAAGCCATCCTCATCATCTCTAGCTGCAGGTATCTTCAGGCAACTACCAGGCAGTCCTTTCTTCCTCCTGTGTAGCCAGCACCACACAATCAGCTCACTGGCCATCCAGCTCTCAGTTCTATTGCAGACAACTCTCCTGCAAAACAGTCCACAGCAGGGAGAAAACATCCTGTTAATTTCCAAAGGGATAGCCGTGTTAGTCTAGTCCAACAAAAAAAAACAGCAAGGAGTCGTGTGGCACTTTGAGGCTAACAGATTTATTTTTCGCATGAGCTTTCGTGGGAGAAAATCCCACTTCCTCAGATGTTTCGAAGATGGGTGAACTTACAGAAAGGAAACATCCTGCAGTCCTTTCACTCAGTCCTTGAGCACATGGACTCTGCAGCTCTCTCTGTTTGCTCCTCTCCAGGCTGCTCTTCTCAGGCTTCTCCCTGGGCATGTAACTCCAGCATAACAATAAAACTTGTGGCACATGTTCAATGTGCTCCCACACCCTCTTACCAGAAGGTTCTGGTTTCTGGGCTGCAAAATCTGCTCAGCAACGTAACCGAGCCATAAGGGATCCCTGGAAGAGATTACTCCTTTTTAGCACATGGGTTACAACAACACAAACATACACAGAGAAACAAAACAAAAGAAAAAACCCACACACATACACAGAGAGAGAGAGAAGAAGGGGGGAAAAAAAGCAAAAAAAAAACCAGACTCCCAAACACCAACACACACACACACAGAGTGAGAAACAAAAGAAAAGCGCGCACACACATACACAGAGAGAAAAAACAAAAAAACCCACACCTACGATGGAGGGGGAGCAAAAAACCAAACACCAGTGCACATGTAGAGAAACAAACAAAAAAAAAAATCCATGGAGAGAGAGAGAGAGAGGGAGAGAGTATGGCGGGGGGAAAAACCAAATACCAACACAGGTACGCAGAGAGAGAAACAAAACAAAAATAAAAAGCAAACCTTTTTTCCCCTAGTAGGTTGGGGCAGGGAGAGCAGATCAGGGCCTTCCCCAGGGCTGGGCTACAGTTAGGGCTTTTCACCTTCTAATTTTTGATCTTGAGATGAGTCTGCTTGCCAATCCATCCATCGTTGTGCCTCCCTCCTTACCAAGGGCAGGGTAGGGAAAAGAAAGATTCAGTTAGGTGCTGGAACAGGGGTTTGCAACCTGCATGTTGTTCTTTAGCTGCTGCCCCCTACTCCCCAGGACCGTAACTACGGCAGGGCTGATGGGACACAGCCCTAGGAGGCGCGAAGCAGCTTAATAGAGCCATGCTATTAAAGGGGCTGCGTTGCAGTGCCGGCTCTGGGGGTCGCTAATGGGAAGGGGCACGTTCCATTCAGAACGTGCCCTGGGTGGCAAAACACTGCATTACAGCTCTGCTGTCCCATGTGGCTGATGGCTAGGGTTGCCAGCAATGTTCCCTCTAATTACTCGCAGACTGTGTGTGCAAACAATTTTTGTGTGCACAAAAACATTTCTTTGTGAGCACCAATATTAGCACTATTGAATTTTTTTGTGTGCACAGGTTTCATGACCTGTGTGCGCGCGCACACATGCACAGCTTAGAGGGAACAGTGGTTGCCAGGTACCTAATCATGAAAAGGAGGACAGGGAACTACGAAAAGAACACTGGAGGACACATGGAGAAAATGTTGTATTAATGTTAATGGGCTTCTGCTTTTGGGGGCCCTGGAGTGCTTTCCCACTTAAAAGTAGGGTGTTCTGGGGTGTGCCAGCATACTTTAACACCTGTAAGTAAAAAGCCAGGCAAAAGCATGTTTTCTTAAAATACCTGCTAGACAGAGGAAGTGAAGGTAAAAAGGAGGACATGTCCTCTTTTTGCCTCACATCTGGTAACCCTGCTTATGGCTGCAGGACCCACACCATTTGCCAATGTCATTATGGGGCCTACTCTTTGTTCCACCCCAACCCCCTCCGCTGGCTGCCAGGGTCCCCTGTGGCAGGTGCTCTGGTTCAGCGTGGCCAAAAACAGGGGTCTCAAAAATGTGGCCCATGGGCCGCATGTGGCCCATGAAGTTATTTCTTGCGGCCCACAATGATCCTAGCGTTACCGATATTTACAATACTGTTGTCTGAAATAGTTTCAGTGATGTGGCCCTTTGGCTGATGTACTAGTTCTTATGCACTGTACTAGTTCTCATGTGGCCCTTGTGGCAGTTTGAGTTTGAGACTCCCTGCCCTTAAAGGAAGTTACACCCATTGTGGCTCTCAAAATGTGGTTATTAAAGAACTTTACAAAAAAATAAGCAAGGAGCCCTGTGGGCAATGCTGGAATTAGAGATTTTAGCACCTGGGGCAAGCAATGTGAAATGTGCCCTCAAATCAAGGGATGAAATGGAGCTGCTTGACTGAAATTGCCCTCTAAAATACAAAGTTGGGGCAAAGCCCTGTTTGCCTTGCCCTAGTTACAGCCCTGTCTGTGTTACTTAAAGACAAACATTTATTTATTGCACGAGATTTAGTGGGAGAAAATCCTGCTTCATCAGATGGGAGGAAATAAATGCAGGGAAGTATAAGTCGTAGGATCAGGCTGCACTAACAACAGATCAAAGCAGTTAAGATTCAAACACTGGGGAACAGCATATAGAGGATGAGGTCACTGGTTATAATGAGAAAATAAATCCAAAGTCCCTATTAAGGCCTGAAGCAATTCAGTCAAATTTGCAAATAAATTCAATCTCTGCAGCTTCTGTTTGAAGCCTGGATTTGGTACTCATCTGTCTGAACACCGCAATTAGTAAATCGCCAATGGCGTAATCAGAAAGGTTGAAATGCTCACCCGTTAGTTTTAGAATGTGGTGACTAAGGGCACAGGAAGATACCATTCTTATGTGCAGAAGGAGAACAGCTACAGCAAGTGCACAACGGGGCTTAGCAGAGAATTCTACACTGAGCTGAAAAACAAAAGGAAAGCTTACAAGAAGTGGAAGCTTAGACAGATGACTAGGGAGGTGTATAAAGATATTGCTCAGGCCTACAGGGATAGGATCAGAAAGGCCAAAGGGCAGTTGCTGCTAGCAAAGGATGGAAGGATAACAAGTAGGGGTTCTTTAAGTATATCAGTAACAAGAAGGGGATCAGGGATGGTGTAGGTCCTTGACTGAATGGGGCAGCTGTCTTCGTGGTGGATGATGTAGAAAAGGCGAAAGTACTCAGTGCTTTTTTTACCTCAGCCTTCACAGGCAGGGTCGCTTCTCAGGCTACTACACTGGGTAACAATGGAGAGAAGGAGAGCAGCCCTTGGTAATGAAAAGTCAGGTTAGGGAGTACTTAGTGAAGTTGGATGTGCTCAAGTCTGTAGGGCCAGATGAACTGCATTGATCTGAGAGTACTGAGGGAATTGACCAATGTGATTGCAGAGCCACTGGCCATTATATCTGAAAACTCGTGGTGAATGGGGAGGTCCTAGATGATTGGAAAAAGGCAAATATAGTGCCAATCTTCAAGAAAGGGAAAAAGGAGCACTGAGAGAACTACAGACCTCTCAGCCTCACCTTAATCCTTGGAAAAACTATGGAGCAGGTCCTCAAAGAATCCATTCTGAAGCACTTGAAGGAAATTAGTGATGAGGAACAGTCAGCATGGATTCACCAAGAGCAAATCATGCCTGACCAACCCAATTGTCTTCTATGAGGAGATGATGGGATACGTGGATGCGGGAATAGTCATCAATGTGCCATACCTCAACTTTAGCAAAGCTTTTGATACGGTTTCCCACAGCATTCTTGTCAGCAATTTAAGGAAGTATGGTTTGGGTATGGTTTAGATGAATGGACCATAAGGTGGATAGAAAGCTGGCTAGATCATCAGGCTCAGTGGGTAGGGATCAATGGCTCAATGTCTAGTTGGCAACCAGTAACTAATGGAGTGCCCCAGGAGTCGGTCCTGGGGCTGGTGCTTTTCAATGCCTTCATTAATGGTTTGATTGATAGGACAGATTGCACACTCAGTAAATTCACAGACGACTCCAAGCTGGGGGGAATGGTAAACACCATGGAGGGCAGGGGTAGGATTCAAGGAGGCTTAGACAAATTGGAGCTGTGGGCCAAAAAAAATCTCATGAGGTTCAACAAGGACAAATGCAAAATCTTGCACTTAAGATGGAAAAACCCAATGTTCTGCTATAGCCTGGGGATCGATCAGCTAAGTAGCAGCAACATAGGAAAGCACCTGGGGGTTATGGTGGATGGGAAGCTGGCTATGAGTCAACAATGTGCTCCTGTTGCCAAAAAGGCATATTGGGCTGCATCAGTAGGAATGTTGCCAGCAGATTGAGGGATGTGATTATTCCCATCTATTTGGCGCTGGTGAGAACACATCTGAAATTGTGTGTCCAGTTTTGGGCTCCGCACTACAGAAAGGATGTGGCCAAATGAGAGAGAATCCAGTGGAGGGCAACAAAAATGATTGGGTTATTGCGGCACATGAATTCTTAGGAGAGACTGAAGGAACTCATCTTATTTAGTCTGCAGAAGAGAAGACTGAGGGGGGGGATTTGGTAACAGCCTTCAACTACTTGAAGGGGTGCTCCAAAGAGGAGATGTTTAGGTTGTTCTCAGCAGTAACAGAGGACAGAACAAGAAGCAATGGTTTCAAGCTGCAGCTGGGGCAGTTGAGGTTGGCTAGTAGGAGAAAATTCCTCACTAGGAGGGTGGTAAAGCTTTGGAATGGATTACCTAGGGTGCTGGTGGAATCTCCATCTTTGAAAACATGTAAGGCCTGGTTAGACAAAACCCTGGCTGGGATGATTTACAGGGAGTGGTCCTGCTTTTTCCATAGGGGGTTGGACTAGAGGACCTCATAAAGTCCCTTCCAAGCCTATGATTCTGTGATTTCTGGTGTCAGATTTGTGCATCTGACAAAGTGGGATTTTTCTCCCACCAAAGCCCATGCAAGAAATACATTTGTTAGTCTTTAAGTGCCACAGGACTCCTTACTTGTTTTATTGAACTAGAGTAACATGACTGCCTCTTTGGAATTTTAAAAATGGTTCTTTTTGTCTTTTGAGTTGCTGATGCATGTAGAACAATGAGATGAAAGCCCTTTTTATTGATCATGTATTGTTACCCCAGAACTTAATCCCCAGGCTGTCCTGCAGCCTGATTCTTAAGTATAGAACTCTGGGATAAAAGGGTAGGACTGGTGTTGCCCAAATGGCACCCAGTGGAAATTATGGCTACAGCCCACTGATCAATATCAAGCACAAATAGCAATGAAAGACTAGGGACCCAGAATTTGACGCAAAACAGATGAGTTTATTACAACACTTTTTCTGGGGCTTAACAAAGAATAGCCTCCTTAGACTCAAAGGCGAAGTACATAGCTTAGAAGTAATACACTTACACTAAACACTATAACGGTTAGTCTTATAACAGGTAAACATGTATGTATTTACAAGCTATGACATTCGACAAGTGGGGATCAGTCACCTGTAGAACAGGGAGATCTCAGTTCTTAAGTCTATTTCCCTTCTCAGCACCATGAGGGTTTCCTAACATAAGCTGTTCCCGCTGGTTTACCTAGCATCATGGGCTTCTTTTGTACGGATCGGCCCCCTGTCAGCGGTTAGTGCTTACAAGCGGCTTGTTAGTTTCTAACCATGATTTTTGGTCTAAGACCCTAGCCTAAACTCTTCACTTCTTGTGGTTTTATTCTTCCCTTATGACAGTCTGATGTAATCCCAATGTTTGGTCTGTTTTCTCTCTTGATCTTGATCTCACTCCCGCTTTCTCTCTCCATCACCCTCACTCCACCACAGTTCTCCTCAGCAACTGGAGGGTGGTGGCTCTACAGGTTCATTAAAGCTCACCGTTCTGCAGTTACCGCTTTGCATCAGCGTAGGTCTCTGTTGTGCTTGCAGGAGCTTCTTAGAATGCTGGTGCTTCAGAGCCCTGAGTCTTTAGGTGAGACTGGGTTAAGACTCCTTTTTGGATTGATACCATCACACAACCTGTACCAGAGACGGTGAGACACAAAGTCCCCCAACTGGGAAGGGGTCCCAGTTGTACCCTCTGGAAACTCCTACCAGAGATGGTGAGACCCGAAAGTCCTCTAGCAGAGACTTCACTCTGCTGTACCCTCTGGGTTGGAGTATCTCATGAATGTGAGATTTCGAGCATCAGACCTTTAGGCAGGACTCAGTTGGCTGCGTGGCCTGAACTCTGTTGGACATGGAACCTTCACGCAACAAAGTGGCTAGGGTGGACTTTTTAAGTGTGCATGAATAGTACCCAGGACTTTTGAGCGGAGCTCAAGGCTGTCAGTCAAGCCTGACGCTAGGGTGCCCTTTTAATCCACCAGAGATGTTGTTACATTCTCTGGGGGTGGCTGAGAGTAGGACTCGTAATGCAACAGGAACATAGCCAGAGGCCAGTGGAACTTGTTAGGAGTGGGAGAGATCTCCAAAGTTCTGCTTAAAATGCTGTTCCTTTTATACATCTCCAAGCACCCTTTCATGTCCCTTTAACCAATCACAAAAGGTGTGATTTCATTCTTTCATCCTTACTTGGCTTTTATTTAGGTTTCAACTGACTTTGATCCCTGTGCGAGGGAGTGAGAGGGATCAAAAGTTTAATTCAAATCCTGGTTAGTACCTACTTACCTTTCCAGTAGGGGTCCTTGGGCAAAAGACCCCCTAACTCCTCACTTGCCTACCTCGAATATGAGAGTGACACGAACTAGGAGAGTCATGGTGGCTCGGATGTCACCCAGATTAACGAGGTCTGTGCCAGGTGTTGGGGAACCAGGACAATCTGACAATAAGTGGGCTACTGGAACAAACCATACATGGACGAGACAAGAGAACCTGGAATTGATGGAATACTACTACAACAGTAGACCTAAGGAGAGGGGTTATATGAAATGTATGAGGGAACTATGGATGAACAAAAGACCTACATCCACACTAACTGAGAAACAGCTAGTTTACCCAGTGCTTCAACATAGTAAAGAGGTTGAGGATGACACATACCACCCATAGGGGTGAGAGGGGAATTTTTTTTATAGGATCACTCCTTTTGTGGCGATATTTCTCTTATGATCCAGATGGAGGTAGATCATATTTCACTTACTGACTGCATTTTGGAATACTGAAGCACTTGTAGATAATACTTATTGCTAGGTAAAGCAGTAGCAATTGTATACATATTATGCTATATTCTAACAAAAATTTCTATTAGATTGCCTTCCTCTATTCTCTACTCATAGGTTCCTTTATTACATTACTTTTTATTTTCAAACTAATGAAGTGGCAAAAATCTAGGGTTACAGTCAATGTTCCCTGTAAGCTGCGCTGGTGGGCAGGTGCGCAGTGGCCCCCACTCACCAGCACAGGCAGCACGTCTGACAGCGCAGGGCAGGCAGCCTTGTCTCTCCCTAGCTGGGAGGAGCCCTGTCTGTCCGGCAGCGGCACAGGCTCATGCAGAGGCTGCCTGCCCCGAGCAGTGAGAGTGACGGCCCCTCCCCCCTGCCCTGCTGCACGTAGCCAGGGAAGGAGCAGAGGGGGAGGGAAATTTAAATCTCTCCCTCTCCTCTGCACCAGGCTCCTAGTGCAGTGGTGGTGGCATCTTTGGGGCCTGTTTGGGCCCCAGGAGGTAAGCAGCCCTGAGCCTGGGCAAGAGGAGGGACCCTGAGAGATGGGCAGGGCTGAGTCCTAGGGCTCCCAGAGGCAGCCATGTAGGGGACGCAGGGCTCTCTGTGGGGGCAGAGGATGAGAGCTGGGCTGCAGGCAAAGGAGCGGGGCTGGAGCTGGAGGAGGGTACTTAGCTTGAAAGACCCAAGCAAAATTGTATTGAGCAATTTAGTATCTCTATCAAGGGTGAATGCTTTGCTTTTCACTTGCTAAAAGGCTTGAATATACAAAAGCTCCTGAAAGAAAAGCGATCCTTTAAAATAAGCAAAACCAAGTTGGGTTAATTTCAGATCCATTTTCTTTTCTGTGAGAGATTCTAATGCAATCAGTTTGTCAAGGTGGGGCTTTACAATGTAACTCTGTATAGACTCCTGTTGTGGAAGGAAACATATCCTAATGACTAGGAAAATGAAATGAAAAACTGAAAGGATAAAAAGTCATTTAAGGCAGAAAGGAAAAAAAAATATTACCAGCGGTGCAATAATTAAAAAAAAAAAAAAAAAAAGACTATTTCTATTTCCCCAAAAACTTGTTAGAAAAATAATCATTTACTTTTACAAATCCATATATGCTCTTGCTTCTTGCAGCTCTGATTAGGTTTGCTTTAACTGTCAAAAATTAAAAATTATTAAACTACCTTTATTATATTCCACTACCAGACAAATAAATCTCAATTGTACCTCATTTTGCTTATTTTAGTTCTGAGAGTATTTACACTCCAGGCATACTAATTATAGCCTCCCTTTTACTGTTGAAAATGATTTGGATAAAAGAAAACCCCATGAACTCCAAAACTGAGATGTTAGAGACACTTCATATTAAAGGAAGATACTCACAATGTTTAAAGTTTCCTGTATGCCTAATCAATTTTTTGCCATTCACTTAGGGGATTGCTGTCCCATATTTAGCTTTTGAGAGGTATGATTGGGTATGATAATTTAACAGACTCTAACCTGGCTCTGTTTGATGCAAATTCTTTAGGCACAAAAGATGGCCTTGGTTACAGAGATGTGATGCTGTGAGAAACTGTCTTGAAACATGTTTTCTGCCCTTGCCACCTTTAAAAGTTTTTAATTTCTCAGATAACTTTACTTAAGGTGTTGCCCCGAGGGAATCTGGGAAGCAGTTGCTACCTAGTGATTGTGATTTGCAATGCATGGTAATTTAATGTTTACTGAGGGCAGAATAGGTGTATTTTTAAGGTTGATAGCTAGATATTAAATACAGTCCCCTCAACATGTCAGTCTCATGATCAAATCTGAAGCTACCTACTTAATTTCAATCTACGTTTTGGACATTTAGGGCCTGATCCACTTTGAACCCCCTTTACCCCAGTTGGGTAGCATAACAGGGACTTAAATTCCAAAGGGGCAGCCGTCTTAGTCTAGTAAAGCAAAAAAAGCAAGGAGTCTCGTGGCACTTCAAGACTAATGGATTTATTTATCGCATGAGCTTTTGTGGGAGAATATCCCACTTCGTCAGATGCTTTGAAGAGGGAGAATTTACAGAATAGGATGAAAATAAATGTAGGGGAGTGTAAGACTTGGGATCAGGTCATACTGCAACAGCAAATCGGACAAGACTTAAGTGAAACCCATTTTAAGGCCCTTTTGCACTGTCAGGCTGTTAAAAGAAGCTTCAGTGGAATTAAGACTCTAGCCCTCCGTTTGTGTTTTCTCTTAGTTTATTATACCCCATTCATTTAAAGGGGCTTGATCATTGATTCCAGAAATGTGAGGCTAAATTTTAAGCTAAAGGCTGATACACTACAAATGTTCTTAGACATTGTCATTTATACACTGACAGATGATCAGTTCACATTCCTGGCCCAGTTGGTTGATGTATGTGGTACATTTCAAGCATCTAGTACAGATGTTGAGTGAGGCTTCAGTCTAATGAGTAATATAAAGACACAGTCTTGTAACAGGTTGGAAGCTTCTCATTGAGACATGATAATGCACATCAGATCAGACCTAATCGCTTTATTTAAGATTAATCTTGACTCTATATATGTAAAAACAAGGAGTCAGGTGGCACTTAAGGACTAACAGATTTATTTTTTGCATGAGGTTTTGTGGGAGAAAATCCTACTTTGTCTATATATGTATTCTGGAAAGCTGACAAAGACAGGCAACAAAAACTGAGCGGTGTAGATGATGGTAGAGGCTAGATAGGCAGCAAGTGTCATTGTCTCACATTTGTTTAGTAAATAAATAAAACTACAGTACTTCAATTTAACATTTTTATTGAAGTTTGAATGAAAAGACATCTATGAATTACTTTTGAATTAAGGCACTTAGGCATGCTGATACTTTCAGCACCAAAAAACTGTTGCCCAGGCCTCATAAATTGCTGCTCAGTAAATACCATAAATTGCTCAGCTGCATCATCAGCTTAGAGGGAAACATTGGTTACAGTATGTCCTCCAGCATATTTATGTACATACCAGTCTGACCAGATTCCCCCCCCCCGAAAAGTAAAATATATGTATGATGTGATTTTTGTTTTTCATTTTGCTTCAGTTCACATTTCTAAGGAAACTAATTGAGAACGGAGCATGTACTGCAAGGAGTTGAGTCTAGCTTCTTTCCATATGTCTGTCGGCAAAAGGAAATGTTCAAACCAAACTTGTTCAGTTACCACTGCTCTCAGACCTAAAACAGGTGTTGGGTACTTGGAGATGATGAGATTTTTATCAAGTTCTTCCTTCCAAATTTTTCAGAATTATTGAAGCATAGCACATCAAAAAGGAATTGTAGAAATTCAGATCTCTTTCCTCCATGTTTGTAATCTGTATGTTAACTAGGGTAAGGGTCCTAAAGCAACTCAAAGCTATAAGAAATATTTAATAACATTAGTATAGCAACAGTGTTCTCTGTTGCTGCTCTCAACAATTTGAGGAAGCACTGGAGGCTTATGTGGGTATGGCAAATTAAATATGAATTTACAATACGATATGGTATTCAAAATAAAATACTTTGTAGTTTTGGGCTACCAGCATACTTAGTAGGATAGAGGGGGACTAGACTAGTAGTGCTACCAAGAGCAAATGTGTTAGAATACTGCATTCAGTTAGGTGGATACCTCATTTCTAGGAAAGAGTAGATAAATTTTGATGAATTCAGAGAAAACCAATAAAAGTTAATGGAGGATTTAGGCACTGACTAAAGTGGAAAGTTAATTTTTACTTAGCCATGTTATACTTCTAATTTGTAGACTTTCTGAAGGGTATAAAACAAAAAGAATAATTATTTAGCATATATAAGCTTGTAATTAAAAGTAGCTGGTGAAATGAAGAAAGGGAACTTTCTAGATTTATTGTCAGTGCCTTTCCTACCAATTTTAGTTATACTGTGGAATTATTTTGCTACTGCAATAGGTGAAAGTCACTCCCTTAAACATTAAACATGGGATAAAATGTTTTTGGAAAACATGGTAGTGCAAAATCATACATTGACTGTGGTTTGGAGTATAACTATTTTTAAGCTTTGATAGAATGCTTGTAAGTGTGTCAAAGTGATGGATTAGATAGAGTAATTCTACAGGGATTTGTCTCTTCGATCTCCTTTCCTGATACTCCCCTTATGGATCAAGATACCTCACTTTCTTCCTGTCCTTGATGGAGTTGTCTTGTATTAAAAGAGCTGGACTTACCTTTGAAAGCCATGTTTGAGTTGGTTCAAAATGTATTGTAGCAGGCCTCATTTTTTTTTAAAATTTATGTGAGTGTACTAAATGGACTTTCCCTTGATTTTAAAGCAACTTTGATTAGCACTTTCATCAGATAGCCATTTAAATGTGAGTTCTGAAGACTTGGACAGTAATGGGATTAACTTTTTGAAATATTTTTGATTTTAAGAACAATTTACAGATCAAAACAATAGGGAAGAGATTGTATTTATATAGGGTTTTGCAGGCACACTTGTCAGGGAAATGCATTAGCCAGTTTTAAAATCTGCCACTACTCTTCTTAAGTTACCCTATAGCAATATATTCTGCAGGATGTGTTTCCCACAGTGTTTTATCCTACTATTTTAAAATAGAGAGTGGATTAATGTAGTGGTTTTCTAAAGGTGACCAATTATAAATGGAAAATTCTGCATTTAGCTGTGTATCTATTACTATGGCAATATACCATCTATTACCAAGGCAACCCAATATATTATATATATTCCTTCCCATCTGATGAAAATGCTCCTCCCTCCCTCCATGAATAGAGTAAGTACTAAAGCTGAGAAAGGAGGGCAGACTGCCTCATCTTTGAACTAAACCCTGGCAATAATTTCGGCCTATAATATGGGTTTGCAGTAGCTAAAGAGCCAGCTGATGAGGAGGCCTTCTTTCTCTAGGTGGATTATGATGAACTACCAATGTTAGAATCATAAAATCATAGAAACTGGAAGGGACCATGAGGTTGTCAAGTCCCGTCCTTTGCGCTCACGCCAGGACCAGTGTTCCCTCTAAGGTCTGGTGGCTGGTGTGCAAAATTTTCAACCCATGTGCAGAGCTTTTTTCTGAATAATTTTTTTGTGCAAACTCATGTGGCAGAAATTTTTGAAAAACATAGATCAATGAAAAATTAATGTTGTTTAAAATTGTTTTTTGTTAATAATTTAAATGCATTTTATGCTTATGTGGTCTTATATCTTGGCAATTCTTCAGTACTGTTTGTTTGCCTTTGATGGTTTTCCAAAATGCATAAACACTGTCCAGGTTAATGATCTGCCCTGAAGCTAAATAAAGCTTGATCAGTTGGTGCTTTGTGTCAGGTCTCTGTTGGTGCTACAATTCCCCTCCTTGCTGGGTTTGAAAACATGTTTTCAAGTCCAGCACCAATAAATTTGAGATCTTTGTCCAATTTGTTTTTCTTGAAGATGTTTGTCCTATTTGAGCTCAAAATTCTACATCAAAGGAGATTGAGCCTTTGTATCGGCACAAGTCTTCCATTTTGATCCGTTCATCGAGTTTCTTGTCTAGTTGGAGCTCAAGGCTCTTCACACAGGAAGACCGGCACAAGTCTCTACTCTCTGGATCCATATACAAGGACTTGTCAAGAGAATTTGTTGGAGAATTGCAGAGTATTTTGCCACTCGAAAGCCATAACATTAATTTTAATTTAGTTTTTCTTCTTATCCAAAATACCAGTATATGAGTGAAATAGCCCAGGCACTCTACATTAACAACATTATGATTGGATGTAATAGACCATTTAAGTATTTCATGGTTGTGGGGGATAATCCCAAAAATATTCTCCACCAATTGCGCTGAGAAATTCCCTTAACTCATTCCATTAGTTGTTCAGTTTGTTTAGCCGAATGTCGCACAGTAAGCAGTACGCTTTGTGCAGTTTTTTAGCTTCTCTACCTCTTTCTTTAAATCCAGGTGTTCTATTAATTTCCTAGCTAAACTGACATTTGGTCCTAATGGAATTAGGTTTATTTGTTCATATAATTGGTATTGCTCTTTAATTTCTTCGCTGACCATTAGGGGTCAGGTGTATTAACATCACACCCTACTAAAGATGTAACATTACGTAAACATTCATTATCACATGGATTAGGTACAATATCATAAGCATTAGTTCACTTTAAATAATGTACACCAACTTCTTATACAGGTTTTTCCAACATATACAATCATTGATTCATTAGAGGATGTTGGACTCAATTGATAATGACATTCTCCTTTCTCTCTGTTAAGACAGACATCACAGGATTGAATGGCATTTCCATTATAAACATATCCAACACTACCAGGTTCTTCAGCACAAGTCTAAAATTCTATGGTTATCCAAGTATCTTTTTGTCATAATGCCCATAATTTATATTTATAATTGGTTGCATTACAGTTGAATTTAAGCTTATTCCCAAGCCAATTACTGGAGATATCCAATTAACTTGAGCCTTGGAGATCATAAGTCCATACAAAGTTATTTGATTTTCTTGTGGGTCATAGGTGAAGTTGATCATTCTCCACCATCCATTCAACTTTGTTTCAAATTCGGAAGCATGCTTCCATATTGCACTCTTTTTAATAACATTGTTTTATTATATCATTCATCCATACTTGTGCCTGGATACATGGTAATGCTAAAGTGTTCTGGAAAAAATTTATCAATTTCCGGACCCCTCAGATACTTTTCCCACGGGCATCTATCAACCCTTTCCCGTCTTTGCTGTCAATGTGAGGCTATAGAGATCAAGCTGACATGCAGTTAACCGCAACATGTTTTATTGAAGGAAGAGAACAGGAAGAGGCATTGGGATAGGGAAACAAACAGCTAAACAAATTAAACAAGTATAACAGGACCACCCCTCTGGTGGTGAAACACTCCACCAATTCTCATAACCCACAACTGGTTAACCCACAGCTGGCCCTCACTGCTTTTCTTCGCATGAAGGCGTTGGGCTCGATCTCCGGCCTGTCTCGGGTCCTCCTGACTAGGCTCGTCTGCTTCAGGGCCTCTTCTGGCCAGTCCTATGACAAATGTCCTTCGCCCCGTTGTCAAAGTCTCTGAGCCTGCCTGGCGAACGTCCTGGCCAATCGTTCGTGTCTTCAGGGTCTTCTACGCTGTCCGTTCTCTTCGGCCTACCAGGAGTCCTTTTAGAATCTCTGAGGCCCAAGCCCTAACATACACACTCTCACTCACACCAGAGTCCCTTGCTCTCACTCATGCGCCCCTCACATACTCCTCCCGCCTGAGGAGAAAAACCCCTTAAATATCACAAGTCTCAGCCAATCAGGGTACAGTCCGTTTTGTGCCGAAAAACCGCTCCATACGCAGAATGTTGAACCTTCTAGGCTTGGTGCGCACGGCCCTTGCCTGCCTTCCGCATGGCCCCCTATTTTCTGCACACTGCCCTTTTAAAATCAAAATGGCTGCGCCCACAGTCAGAGACTGTTGCTGGGCAGACTTTGCAGCCTTTGGCTGCCTGCCAGTAGTAGCTGTCTCTCACTCCACCCGGCTGAGCCAGGGCCCAGTTCTGGGGAGGAGTGCACTCAAACATTACCCACATCATATAACATTACACCAAATACATGCTGCTTGCAATAAGGCAAAATACAGAGCACAATTAACATCTCTATAGTTCTCCCCAACAAAAGATGCATTGTTTTATAAAATTTTGATTGTATCCAAAATTTTCAAATGATCTGCTTTATGGGATTTTTCCCATTCTGGAAACAGTTTAGCAGCTATATACTGACTTGAACTCATTTCTGTTAAAGAAGTTTGCAATGGTTTTGCTAAACTTCCTAGTTGTTGTCCTAGCATACTTACCTTATTTGCCAATATCTCTACATCTATGCTATTTAAGATTTCCAATCCTGTTCCTGTTCCTCCTAGGGCTGTATCAATTACACTTTTTTTTCCCCCTAGTTTCAATAGTATTTGGAAGTACCTGAGTGTATACCCTCTTTTTCCATCCTTCATTTAAGGGTTCTATGTATGTACTTTTGGCAGTGTGGTTTTATGGAGGAAATTGATGCAAGATCCAGCACTATTTTCTTAAGTGAATATGTAGGATCTATAATCAACTGTCTTCTAATATCTTCCTTAACTACATAAGGATCAGTACTTGTTACTGTCAGTTTGGATACCCATGAAAAAGGAGAAGTATAACTAAAATCTTTACTTGCAATCTTCCATGTTCTGCTTCCCCGTTGTCTTATTATGGTTGCATCAGCCTCACAATAATGATTAAATAATGTTTGCTGATATGATCCTGTTTAACATTCTTTTCCCTGCCTAAAATGTTTATATGTTGTTGGATGGATCTCTGCTACTGATATTCCCTTTCATAGAATCGGAAGGGACCTCATGAGGTCATCTAGTCCAACCCCCTGCCAGAGGCAGGACCACTCCCACTAAGCCATCCCAGTCATGGTTTTATCCAGCTGGGCCTTAAACACCTCCAAAGATGGAGATTCCACCACCTCCCTGGCAGCTCATTCCAATGCTTCACCACTCGCCTAGTAAAAAAGGTTTTTCTAATATCCAGCCTCGACCTCCCTAACTGTAACTTGGGACCATTGCTCCTCGTTCTGTCCTCCATTACTACCAAAAATAATTGAGCTCCCTCTTCCTTGGAGCATCCCTTCAAATAGTTGAAGGTTGCTATCAAATCCCCCCTCAATCTTCTCTTCTTTAGACTAAATAAGCCTAATGCTTTCAGCCTTTCCTCATAGGGCTTGTGCTCCAGCCCTTCAGTCATTTTGGTTTCCCTCCACTGAACTCTCTCTAGCATGTCCCTGTTCGGGCACCAATTTGTTACCCCAGAATTTGGATTTTGTGGACTATTTAAACAATCTCTGGGATAGAGAGGATGGGACCAGTGTTTGCCCAAACGGGGAAAACACCTAGTGGAAAATACAGCTACAGCCTGCTGATCAAGATCAGACTCAGAGAAATAAAAGACTCAGAGCAATAGATTATTTGTAAACAGATATTTATCATTTATTTAAATATTACAGGATTATAATGAGATTCAGAGATATCACAGCAAGCAGTACAGAGTGACAATTTAGAATGGAATAGTGCTCTGCTAGGTTACTTCTTAAAGGGATACACACATAATTACGAATTTAACAGTGAAACAAATGTTAGGAGCATCACAAAAGAAATCCTAACAACGATCTATACACTTAAAACACGCTATAACATTCCCCGAGTGAGAGCCAGTCACTTGTGGAATGGGGAGAGCTTACTCACAAGACCTCGGGTACAGAAAGCTGGTTTAGTCTGGATTGGGTCTGTTCCGCGGCTTTTCTGGGCAAGTGGTTTCAACTGGGCCTCTGGTTTGCACGCTGCTGCGTCTGCTTTGTTGTTTTATTAATAGCTGTGGTTTCTGGCTTCCTATCTTCTCCTTACCATAGCTATCCCTCTAAATCCCTTCTGCTTACCAGAAAAACAAGTGGAGATCCTCGCTGTATAAAACTGTTTCTTGGTCTTTCTCTCCCTGCTCCTGCTATTGCTGCCTTCTCTCTTGGTCTCCCTCAGCAACAGAGCTACAGTGGTTCCACAGGTCCACTAGTGCTCGCAGCTCTGCT